>VZRH01006019.1:417423-455174 GCA_013397555.1 Urocynchramus pylzowi
TTCCTTTGAGACAGGCACAGGACTAAAAAGAATTCAGTCACGATGGCTTGAATGGTTGCTTTTATATGCTGGAAATGCAATTTTCCCCACTGCCCTTTTCAGAGGAGCATTCTGTGTTTGTGTTGTGCAGGCTGTGGTGCCGGGGCCGGCGGAGCACCCCTTGCAGTATAACTACACCTTCTGGTACTCGCGGCGCACCCCCGGGCGGCCCACCAGCTCCCAGAGCTACGAGCAGAACATCAAACAGATCGGCACCTTCGCCTCCGTGAGTGCCCCCTGCTGTCCCCTGTCACCCGCACAGCCTGCTCCTGCTGGCCTGCTCCCCTGCTCTGTGCACACGCAGGCCGTGCTCCTGCTGGCACTTGTGCAAGCCCAGGGCACGGGGAATATTCCTCTGGCTGCTCTGGGGTGTCCTGACCCCCAGGGGAGCACTGACTTTGACACTCATTCATGCAGAAAGTTTCCTAGACTTCTGTCACTGTTGTGACACAAAGTAACAACAGTGACATAAGAAATAACAACAGTGACGTAACATTTTCATACTTATGTGAAAGGCGTTTTCATACTAGAATAAGAACAGGAAGAGAGAACTTTATTTTTTTGACTTTAATATTTATAGGATTTTAAAAGTGACAGTGGATTGGAGGTTGGCATTGTCACTTCTCCAACTACGCTGGTTAAACTAACAGTTTATCAAAATTCTCTTCTTATAGAGAAGAATGTAAAACAATTATTATTTATATGAAAGTGTGTGAGAAACTTTATTATAAGAATGTAAACATTAGAAGGTTTAAAAAAACTCAAAAGAACAAAACAACAGACTTCAAGATAGACTAGAATCCACAAAAATGTGAAATAGATTATAGAGAGTAGTGTAGATGTATCATTTGGGTGAGAAACTTAGATTTTGGGATTTTTAGTATGCTGTGGATGGAAGCAAGATGGAGGGCACAAGGTGTTGTCCTGGGTTTCTCCTTCGTGCTTCTTCCTTCTTCTTCATGGGTTTGGGTGATGCTTTGTAATTGGACAGAAAAGTCCGTGTTGCGGGCTCTTTGGGATCAGTTATTGGGTTAAAAGGGAAAATAATCTAGGTGTCAGTTCTTAATTGGATAGTTTAGTCTTAAAAGACCTTGTAACAAGACATTGTTAGCCATTTTGTATCTTGTTAATGAAAAGCTGCCGAGATCATGGTAGTGAGACTGTAACACAGATAAGAAATAATAAGCACTTGAGTCTGAACATGAACTCCCGTCTCAAGTGCCTTCAATCCAGACCCAGAGAAACCCACAGGCACTGAGTGATTTGCCAAGGCAAAGGAGCTCTTGAATTTCAGCAGGAGATGTGCCTTTAGCACTTTCCCTCTGCCCTGTGCTAGAACTCTGTGCGTGGTACTAGCTGGTATAATAATAGGAAAAAAAAAGAGCAGCCATGTATTTAATTTATGGATGGAGCAAGAGAAGAAAGGAACAGCTTTTCTGTTCCTGAGCAGCTGGCTTGTGTTGCTGTATCCACCCAGGATAAGGGTGGGAAGAAGAGCCTGTTGTTGTGGGTAGTTACTGCTCCTATTAGCCTGTGTGAGCAAGTACTTTCAGTTCAGGGGATGAAAAATGTGGCTGCCGCTTGATGTTCTGGCAATAGCTTTCCAGTCTGATAAATCAGTGTAGACTTAGCATTGATTTTTAGCTCCTTACAGGAAAACATCTTGTTGAATATTCCGTTGTCTGCTCTTTGCTACAGAGAATTTGTTGGGACCATAGTTGGCTGCAGTTCTGTTAGGATGGAGAGAGAACTAGCCAGCATATCTAATAGTGTGTTTGGGTCCAAATGCTGTTTAAGGAGATGGAAGAGCAAACTTCAGAAAGAATTGTCTAGCTGAGTCTGTGTTCAGATTTATTGTTGGTTTTTCAGTGGAAAGCTCTAAAAGCTGTGAAATGTGAACCACTAGAGGGCACGTGCCTTCACTGTGGGAGTGCGATTTCCCCACGGATGTTTGGACGTGCCTGACAAAAATAGATTGCTTCTGACCCCTCCTCAGTCTTGATTCATAATTTTATTGGCTATAAAAGCAAATTCCAGCTTGGATGGCAGAGGTCACAGATTGGAGTGGAACTCCAAGCGCTGACCAAGTCATTAAGGTCTCTGATAAAGTGCTTGGGGAGATGTCTGCCCCCTCTAGCTGTACTGCTGGTTTGCTTAATAGCTATTGTCTTACTGAGTGGAGTCTTCTTCAAATATGGAAATTAGTATAATCTCTTCCACTGCCTTGTTTCGTTTTAGAGATCCATCCTCTCTCAAATCCTTTCTTATCCAGAGATTCTCAAAAGATAAATATGCTACTTTTAAGAACTATAAAAAATAAATCCCTTGCCTTACAGTCAGATTGTCTCAAACAGACACAGGGGTACCAGAATGGAACTGGTTGTCCAAGTGTACCATGGCAGACTTTAAAGGGAAGTAAGAGGTATTTAAATAAAAACTCTGAATAGTGCCCCCCAGTCTTAAACTAGCACCAGAATATACATTTTTGTCTTAAAATCTGCATACAATAAAATTAAATACAAAAAAAAAATCTTATTTGAAGGCTTCTGCAGTTTCCATGGTCACAGAGAGCAGTGGTTGTGCATGGTAAAGAGGCTTGGCTGTAGCAATGTCTTTGACACATATCCACTGATTGAAAGTTTGGGCACTAGGAGTTTAAAGATATATTTGGAACTGTTCTCCAGAGCAGCTGTTACCTTAGGACAGATTTCTTCAGACAAACACTGAGTGACTGTAGAGGCACCTGTTGAATGTTTCAGGTGGTCACCTGGTAATGGAGCCAGTCAGAAACAGGCGCCCAGGCTCTGACACTACTGTTGCCTTTTGTGTTGCCTGATCAACACCCTGATGACAAGGGAGTAGAGCAGAAGAGGGGGGAAAGGTGGCTCTGGAGAGCTGGTGTAAAATGGCAGCCTGTTTCTATAGAAATCCTGACTGTGGACAGTTTGAGCAGCCTCACTGTGTGGTTGGTGTTGTTGCAGGTGGAACAGTTCTGGCGGTTTTACAGTCACATGGTACGTCCTGGGGACCTGACAGGCCACAGTGACTTCCATCTTTTCAAAGAGGGCATCAAACCCATGTGGGAGGTAAGTTTGAGCTATCATTTCTGCCTTGATATTTTCCCACAATATTTTGGAGGGAACCTTCTACAGTGGAGGGACTCTTGTCACTAAATGGCACTCCATTAGATTTTCTTGGGTGAAATCCTTTTGTCTGGGTTTCCTGTAAACTTGTCCTCAGAACTCTGTCCCATGTAACCTAACAGTCCTGCTGCCAGAGAGGGAAGATGGGGAAGTTGGTGCCTGCACCCCCACAAAGGTGCAGCCAGCCATTGCCAGTGGAGGGGATACCCCATAGCTGCCTCCAGTGACAGCAGTGCAGGGCTTTCCTCTGGAATGACTGGAGCTCTCCAACAAAGCTTATAAAAACCAACCCTCCTTTTTCAGTCAAGGAGGTGCATATGGTTAAAAGCCTGCACACAGAGCTGGAGATGGAGAAAGAACTTTGCCTTTTATTTACTATTTGCTTTTTTTGTTTGGTTTTGTTTTGTTTTGTTGTTGTTTTGGTTTGGTTTTAAACCGGGGCACTTTAGTTTGCTTCTATTTCTATCCAAATTTTAAAAAGAAATTTTAAAAGAATCTTTGCCCAGCAAATCATTCTCCCAGTTCCTGGCCTGCTTCCAGCAATGACCAATAGCATTCACAATATGAGGATTTTATGTGTTTCTCTGAAGTACCTAATTATACTGCTTGGTCTTGAGAAATTTATATGTGACCCTCATTAGCAATTATTTTAAGCAAGCTATTTTATAGCCAGTTACTGCAAATACTATTTATATAAAACGTTTAACCCTCTTTGGGCTCCTGGTGAGCAAGTTCCTCAGACAATGTGTCGACCAGAGAGTCCCCAAGTTAATGATACCAGAATCTCTATAAAGCATTTCCCAGTAGACATTTTAAGATGGAGGTGGAGAGATTCTTTAGTATTTTTACTTCTGGCCCTAATTCCTTCTTATATCCTCTAGAAGAGGACCTGAGATCTCACTTCTTGCCTTCCATTGCTGCATGCTTTGTAGGGCTTTGTTCATGCTTCTTTCTCTTCCAAACCAGTCTTTAGTTACTGTCATTCTTATAGGTACATATGTGCCTGTGTGTAGCTCTGATCTTTTTCTGCATCCATCTTTGCCTTTTCTGGTAAAGTCAGAAGCACTAAGCATAATAATCCCTGGTGATTTACTGGGCTGCAGATCATTATTATTCTGGTGAAGGAAAATCAAATGCTTGACTGAACCGAAGCTTGTTTAACCTGAAAGAAAACTAACAACAACCATAAAGCACGTGATGCAGCATCTGCCTCCCAATCACTGCTCTCTCTCTAGCTTTGAACCTGCTTAAGTCACCTTTGAGATATTTGCAGCAATATCACTCTCTTCTGGTGCCCATTAGTCATTGTGGAAACTTTGAAGAGTTAAACCCAGCTCCCAGTCTAAAGGCTGTGACGTTCACAACTTGGAAAACAAGGGTACTTAGCAGAAAGCAGTTTGCTTCTCATGGGATTCTGCCACATTTCCTAGAACTTATGTTGATTTGGATGGCTCCTGTCATGCTTTGAGGTTTGTCTGGAGCTGACACCTTCCCCTTTCAGTCCAGCACATACCTAAAAAGTAGGAGTCAGGTGAATGCTGCTGTGATGCCAACACTTCCACATTTCCTCAGGATTGCTTCGTTAGCACTTGCTGTCTCTGAGAGAGCAGACACACGTTTCGTTTTATCTGAGCCCTAGAGAAGCTTTAAGGCTAAAATGAAATTAACTTTATTTTATTGAGAAGGGTTGGGCTGCCTTGCCTGGCATCTTCAAGGTGTGTCCCAGCTTGGCAGAGGGGATTGCTGGGGATTTGGAGAGGGATGTCCTGTTTTGTGCAGTCCCCTCTGAGTCATCCTTTGTTCTCTGTTTCTGTCCTAGACCTGTCTTCCCTTACC
This sequence comes from Urocynchramus pylzowi, assembly GCA_013397555.1. Lineage (NCBI taxonomy): Eukaryota > Metazoa > Chordata > Aves > Passeriformes > Fringillidae > Urocynchramus > Urocynchramus pylzowi. Next base: position 422,442 of record VZRH01006019.1, read on the forward strand.
CTTCCTAACTGCCACCTCTTTGACTTGTTCCTACCTCTCTGTCTTCAGCTTTGGATGGAATTTGTTCCCCTCTCACCTTGTAAGATTTCCCAGCTACAGTGTTGTACCAGAGAATGCCACAGTGTTCTGCACAGAGGAGGAGCTGCTCTTTGACATAGCTGTGCGTTCTGGGGAGCAGGGGAGGCTGTAGCAGTTTCCAGCTCTTTGTCAGCTTCAAGATACAGAATCACAATATTGAGGTGACAGAGTGGGTGCTTAGCATTAAATTTTTCTTTTACTTTCTCCCCTTGTTTTGGTTATTTCCCTGGGTCACCACGGTCTGGAGCAAACATTCATCTATATGATGTGTGATAATGTCAGAGAGTAGGGTGGTCCTTTCTGTGTTAGCACAACTTGTGAGCCCATTCCTGGAAATGTGGAAGAAAAATGTTTATCAGTTTTTTGCTTGCTTTTAAAATACCGTTTTGCAAACTCTTTACTGGCCTTCCATGCTCTATGATGAGGGGTTTCTCCTGTTTTACAGGGGTCTTGTTTTACAAGCAGAACTACATAGACAGGGGATTAGACAAATGGTGAATCAGTCTCAGGTTTAGGAGTAGTTTTAAAGTCCTGGCCTCTGGGTCTGTTTGTACAAATTGGTAGGCTGGTGTTAGTCTTTGCTAGTGGGATCAAAACACTAGAGCTCAAGTCATCAGAGCATAGAACTTTGTCTGGAAGGCTGAGGGCCATTGTTTCAGGTACTTGTATTCAAAGTAAGTGGTTTTCTTCTGTCTCTGCTTATATGGGGGCGAAGTGAAATAAAATACTTTTGCTTGAAAACACTTTCCTTGTCCCACCTAATCAATATCTGCTCCTGTTTGTGGCTCTGCTGTCTTGTGGGTAGCAGAAAAATAGCTAGGCAAAAACAGATCAATTTATTTCCCCACTTCCTAGGACGATGCCAACAAAAATGGTGGTAAATGGATTATCCGTCTGCGGAAGGGCTTAGCATCACGGTGCTGGGAGAACCTTATTCTGGCCATGCTGGGAGAGCAGTTCATGGTGGGGGAAGAAATCTGTGGGGCCGTCGTCTCTGTCCGATTCCAGGTGAGTGCTTTTGAGAGCTGGCACGTGCTTCCTTGTGGCAGGGCTGCAAAAAGTGCCCCGTGCTTACCCCTCCGTGCCATGCCCTTCCGCAGGAGGACATCATCTCCATATGGAACAAGACAGCCAGCGACCAGGCCACGACAGCCCGGATACGCGACACGTTACGAAGGGTGCTCAACCTACCTCCCAACACCATCATGGAATATAAAACCCACACCGACAGCATCAAGTACGTGTGCTGGCCAGGGGGGTGCTGCGGGTTGCATGTGCGCTCGAGCGGCTCGGTGCACGGCACGGCCGTTGGCACGAGTGCCCCTGTGCGTTAGGGCTGTTCTGCAAGCTGAAGTGCAAACAGCAGCAGTTGTTGCCAGCACGCTTTGAAAGCCAAATTCCTGTGTTGTTGTTGTCGTGGGTGTTTGGTTCTATGAGCAAAACCCTTTTTTTTTTTTATTTTTTTTTGAATGTGTGATCCGGGGTTATTTTAACAATCCACCCAGCCTGTCACTCGGGTGATGGGCAGCCCGGGGTGGGACTGTGGCTTGATGTATTCAAAGACAAGATTGCAGTGGGGGGAGTCAAATAATTTGAATAAATAGAGATTCTGGGGAATAAAGTGCGGAAGCTAACAGGGATTTATAGTGCCATTAGACTTATAAATGGTCTTGGGAAAGTGCTGTGTGAATTTACAGTGCTGTACAAATGATTTCTAATCATAATAAACGTCATATATTAAGTCTTCCAGGCCCTGGTGACAGAGGCTCTTTAACAAGACTAGAAGATCATGGTACACAGAGAGCACAGCTGTATTTTTTAATAAATGTATTATAGCTTACCATATTAGGCCATTCAGGGTGACTTTTATTTCCCACAAATTGACAAAAAATTGCATATATAGGTATTAGTTAGAGGTGAGTAATATGTTGTTTTTCTTTTTTTCTTAAGTGTATTATAAACTAATAGGTCATAACTGATTAAACTATAAACTGATTAGGTTGTATTGGTTAAATTAATATTTGAAAAGGTGCACACAGAAAAAGAAGTGAAACAAACAAGACACTGATGGTGCAGAGAGCTTTCTAATCTTGCTTGTAATGAAGGTGCAAGTATCTTTCATTACTTTCTTTCATCATGCTGGCTTGTTCCACATAATCATGCTGTCATCAGTCTGCTGTCAGACAGTTTGATGGGATCCATCCTGGTTCTGGCAGACAGCTGGCTTCCAATTTTGAGTGTGGGTCACTAGTAATTATACAGAAATCTCGTTGAAACTGCCTGTAGGCATTTAGTGTTCCATGTGGCCCTCCCTACTGTGTGCGTGGGAAAGAGATGATTTTTTCCATGATTTTGCTACTAAGTTTTCTCATGCACTTTTTGCCAGGAGAGGGCACCATGGACTCTCTGTCTGTGTAGGGAAATAGCAACGTGCTCATGTGGACACTGAGCAGAGTATTTTACTCCTGTTCAGCAGCAGCAGCAGTCTGCAGACTGTGGTGATGCGGCTTTGTGGTGAGAGCAGGGAGGTGTTTGACTTTTCTCAGTCTCTGTAGTAAAAGCTGTGTGTGGAGCCAGCTGTCCTAAGCTGTGGTGGTGGTTCATGTAGCAAGTGTAGAATGGGAATGATGTGGCCTTTCCCTTGTGAGCTATCACCACCAGCACTTCCTAGCACAGAGAATGGTGCTGTAGCAGTATTTGTTTTTACTCTGGCAGGTGTAAGGCCTTGAGTGATGGTTCATCCAGTATGTTGGGCCTATGGTGTAGGCCTCATTTCCCTACACCGGTGTAACATGCTGTGCTCACTGCCCTCTCTTCCTGCATAGCATTCAAGTTTCATTTTGTGCTGCTGACATGTGGTGCAAAATGAGCTTGTCTGAGAATAACAGGTGTTGGAGGTATCAAGTTTAGTAGCTCAGATTACACTTGGGAGCAATTCTTAAACAGAGGCCGACTGGCTTGTCTCCCAGTCATTCTTCTGTGGGTAGGAGGGATAGTCAGGAATTGCTTTGATTATGTCCCAGTCAGGTAGGTCTAAGCAGTTAACCTTCTGCCATGTAGGGCATCATGAAAACCTCTTTTTTCCCATTGCCTGGCTTAAGCTGCAGCAGTCTGATTGCAATGCTCTCCAGCATCTCTTTCCAAAGGCACTGGTGTAAATTCTGAGCAGAACTGCTGTCAGTGGAGTTTCTGTGTAGTGATGCACAGACCAACTTCTTGTGCCTTTCTTGCCTGGTACCAGCAGGTAGCAAGGGGCAGCAGCTGCAGAGGGTGATGGTGATTGCTTTGTGTCAGAGAAGAGCAGGACAGCCCCAGCTTTCAGTCTGACTCTGCTTGGATAAGCTTCCTATCATTGAGGTTCTCTCACTAATAAAGAATCTCTTGTGTAACTAGTTCTATCCTCCATGAAGTCTGGCTCCTTTTCCTCACCCATCTATCAAATCCTGTTGAAATACTGTCCGTCATGAATAAACTCCACTTATGCTGCACATGTACCATGTGATTTATGACTGGGGAGGGCTTTCTAGCCAGCACTCTATATTCACACTCTGGCTGTGTTTCATGAAAAGCTCTAATGGAAGAGCTGTGCTCTAGGCTTTGTCAGGGCTGCCTTTTGAGGGGGGCTCGTGGCATTTTTCATTTGTATGGGCTGCATCTCTCCACTAGAGCTCTGCTCATGTGCAGGGTTTGATTGGCATTGATTGTGCTTCAGGGAAGGGAGCATGCTTAGCAAGAAAAGAACAGGCATTTCTCAAAACCTTGACTTTTAGGTAGTGAATTGACCTGGATTAGCTTTTGACACACTGTAAATGAATGCTTCTGTCGAAATTGCTAGCATGCCTCTCACTGTGGAACCTGAGCCCTGTGTTTCAGGTTTTGTATATTCTTTTTGTGATGATGCATTTCATATTAAATCATTTCTAGACACCATTTTTCATGAGTTGTCAGTGAGGCTGCAGCCCCCTTTGTTTCAGAAAGTGGTGGTGCTGCCAAGCTGCATCTGAAAAGTACCTGTTGCGTCACAGCTATTCTAAGGAGCTGTTCTGCATTCTGTCCTTCCTGCTCTCAGTGGTGGGGCTTGTGCATTTAGCTAGATAAGCAGATCTTTCATTGCAATTTTCCTGTGTTTGTCCTTTCTCTTGCTTGTGATATTGACAATCTGCCTGAATCCCAGCGAGTAGAAGGGTCAGCCTAGTCTGTATGAATTTCCAATCTTGCTAGGAAAGCTAGAACAATCTCTTGGACTCTGCTAAATTCCAAGGAATTTATAGTACCTTAGACATTACGGTGCTGAGCACCTGAAGAGAACATATGTGACATTTTGTGGGCTACTTTGTTTCAGTAGCTGGAGAGAAATTGCTTCTCTTTGTTCCCTCAGAGGTGCACTGAGAGAGGAGCACTCAGACGCTGTGAACCACTTAATAGGTTCAGTTCATCAGTGTTGTTAACCTTGGAGGTGACAAGGTCCAGAAGTGACAGTGACTTATGGACAGGGGTACTTCCTGTGGCTTGGAATTAAAGGCAAAATACCCAACCTCTTTTGCTGCCATAGCAGGTGCATTTTTTTGAAAGCAGAATGTTGCCTACCACAGCCTGGCCTCGTGTCTCAGCAAAGCCACTGAAAATATTCAGGTATCTGCAGTTGGGTGAGGGGTGGAGGGGAAGTGATCACTTTCACATTTGACTTGGAGCATTGCAGTATGAAGTTTGTGGCTGCCTTGCATACACTTTTGCCCTGCCTGGTCTTATCAGCCTTTCTTTTCCACACTGATAACTGTGTGGTCAGTGACCATCTCCTTTATTGAGAGCTCTCACCCACAGTACTGTCCAGGAATTCCAGGCAAATTCAGCAACACTGCTTCCAGTGCCAGGAGACACCAGTGCAGTGGCCATCAGCAGGTCACCACTGAGCAGGCTGGTGTGGAAATGTTTTGGTTGCTGTGTGACGTTATGGATTGTCCTGTCAGCTCTAAAGCAAGGCTGCTTTTTCTGAAAACAAAGCTTTGCTTATTCCTAAGTGCCTGCTGCAGTGAGAGCTGAGCAGGGTATAAAACTATCCTTTCCTTTCAAAGTCACCAGTGATAACTAATGGGATGGCTCGAGTAAATGAGAAGAATAGTTGATCTTAATAGAGCTGGCACTGGGTTCATTTCACTGCAGGCAGTTGGAGGAAATGGCCTCAGACTATACTGTGGGTAGGAAACAAGGATATCCTATGGAGGGAATAATGCACTATAAAAATACTGCAGGGGTGAGGTTCTCAGGACAAAAAAAGAGGAATGGTCAAAAAAAGTGAGGAATTAAGGAGAGAAATCACTGTGGAAGTGACAGATGTTGCACAAGAGGATCAGTGTTTATGAGATAAGTAAACTGCTGGTAGGGTGCTTGTGAGGTCTCCCTTGTCACAGCAGAGTTCAGCTAATCCTGTAACTGTTGTGGTTTTAAAGCACTGGTTTCCATTTGCTTGCTAATTTTCAAAACCTTAGAAGAGCTCCTCAGTGCTGCTGTTCTACTTGTGTCACCTGTGCCTTTGTGTCTTAAATGGAATGGGCAGGGTTAACCTTGCCTAAAGAGAAATGGTTTGCAGAGGGGACCCTCACACATTGTCTGATGCCTGTCAGGGGAAGGCAGGGTGCTTTGGGTTTTGCCAGCTCTGGAGCTGCATTGTTTCACCCTTATGCATTCAAGTCTGAGAGCAGGAATAAAATCTAGAGGAGAGCAGTTAGGTTCCAGATCTGATAGCTGTCCTCTTCTCCTGAGCCTCTGCAATATTGGCTTCATTCATTTATCACTCCATTCTCCAGTCCCAGAAATGCTTCCAGGTGCTGCAAGTCTAAGAGTCCTTGCATAGACCTGGTCTTTGAATTGATGAATTCAGTGATTCATTCTGCATCAACATAATATGCTTTACTCAGAAGTGTCCATGACTTTGTGAAAGGCTTCCTTGTCTTGGAGGCCTGTCTTTTACCAAAAAAGTGCCTATAACCTATTTATTTCATGGTTGTTGTTTTTCAAGGAGGTCAGTTCAGTTGTGTTTATGTAATTGTGTTATATTGCCTTTGCTCCAGGTATTGCCAGACAGGTGAAAGAATTATTTCAGGCTAGGAGACTACCCTAGATTTTTTTTTCAACCTGTTAGTCACAAAGTTCTTGTCTGGCTGTGAACAAATGCTAGGGGAATCACCCAGAAAGAGGTTGTGCTGCTCTGGACACCTGCAGAGTGTAGTGAGTGATGTGCTGGGAAGTTCCACGTGGGCTGGTGAAAGAGACAGACCTTGGTGCCCTTTGTAAGGCACCATAAGTGCACTCTGAGCTCTCTGAATCCTTTTTAGCTGGGGAAGGAAAAGGTAAGGAGCAGGGTTGCTCCTTACAGAGAAATACTGGAGGCAAACTACTGGGACTTAATTGAGGATGTTTGTAGAAAACAGCTAGTGCTGCTTGCACAATAGTGATTTGGAAAGCCCCTTGAAGCAACTAAGACTGCCCTTCCTCTTTTTCATGGAGTCTTCCTCTTTTTTCTTTTCCTTCTTTTCTTCTTTTTTTTTTTTTTTTTTTCCCTCCAACTTACTTGCTGGGGCTAAGGGAGCTCTGTCTGGGTTCTGACCCTGGGCAGTGGGGAAGAAGGTGGGATGTTTCAAGTTGTGGGTCAGGAATGAGTGTGGAAGAACAGCTCTGGCTGGCTTTGTTTAGCCTGCTAACATTTCCATTTCCCATCTATTCAGTGGGAATAATCTAAGTGTTGGGGATCAATTCACTGAGTATCTGATCGCTGTGCAGACAGTATGGCAATAAGGTACTAAAAATGTCTATACATAAAAATAACCTCTTAGACTCTCTGGCACTGTGCCTTTGGCATGTCACAGGTCATAAAGATTCTGCCAGATGAAATTAACTGGCAGCCTTGTTCAGTATGGAATGAGAGCAGTTTGCTCTCCTAGTAGTTTAGGTACATTAGAGCAGACACATCCTGGTGGATTTTTTCAGTCAAGTCAGCAGATAGTTGGAGTCATTAGTACTATAATACATATGAAGGTCTTGAATTAAAAATTCTTGTCTGGAAGAGCTTTTTCTCTCTGTCTGTGAGGACAGAGATGAAGGACTGTGCATGATGTTATTGGGATGTTGGAACAAGGAACTCCGTAGTGTGAAAGGGGTAATAAATTATCGATCATGTTGACAAGTAATCTGTCCTTGTGTTCCTTCTGCTGAGAAGTTACAAGTTTGGGAGAACTATGGGAGAGGAAAGAGAGATATGATTCTGGGTGATGAGAATGTGATAGAGATACAAGGGAGGTTGGAGGGAAGAAATGAAGGTGGAGACTCTTTGACAAGTCTGGAAATGTGCAAAGATTACCAGCAACTAGGAGGGCTTCAGATTCAGAATTTCTCTTCTCCCTAATTTTCATCTGGAGAGAGGCTGTTGAACCCTGTCTCTGTGTTTATTTGAGCTGTGACTTGCTGGGAAAGAGCATGTGACACCTGGGCTGCTTTTGCAAATGCCATTTGGGAGCTTGACTCTGAGGCTCAGATAAGAGCCAGGTTGGTGGTCTGGTTTTGGCACAGGTGCTGACTACACAGGGTTTCCATTTCTGGACTCTCCTGTTGTGAGGCAATGCACAAACCAAAATGTAAAGTAGCTGAGAAGTACCAGCAAAAAAATCTAGAGGGTGGTCTGAGTTTATGATTGACCTGGGTTCTCTTTAAGGTCCCTCCAGCTCCATGGGACTCTGCAGCTTCAGAAAATGGCTTGGCATGTGCTGTAGGCACCAGTACTGTTTTGCTGGGCATGAAGAACTATGAAGTTCTTTAATGTCTCTGATCCTAGAAGATAATAGCCATGCTCACATTAACCTCAGCATGTTTTCCCTGAGAGGGTTTTCAGTATGCTGCCTTCATAAAACCGACAGCAATTTCTCAGTCTGCTGCCTTCATCCGTCAGTAACGTTCTCCACCAGGGAATGCAGTGTTGGGCCTGTCCTCTAACTTATCTAAAAACATTCTCATTTCAAATAGTTGTGATGTTTTTACTGGGTTGTCATTAACAACACAGGTTTACAGTGGGAAATGAGAGTTCCTAATAACAATTGGATTCTGCTGCCTGATCAAAGAATTTCGTAAGAACTAAGCTGTGTGGCATTGAAAGAAGCCCCTTTTGGGGGGATTACCTGCATATGCAGTATGTGGCAAAGCATGAGGCCAGAAACTGGCTGAGTTTAACCAGCCAAGGAATGTGATAATCCTCCAGAAAGACGTAACATGGGCTATTTTATGAGCAAGAGGAAATGGATATTCCATTTGTGACTAGGAAGGTCATACCTGTCTCTGGGTATTAATGTGGCTTTATCACCAGCAGCCAGTGGGAACGCTTCATGTCTGTGCAGAACGCTAAAGCTGCCTTGTGCTGTCAGATGTTTGGCTGGATTTTAAGGATGCTTCTATCCACTAGGGCTATCAGAGAATATTGCCTTGCTCTCTGAAGACAAGTGCCTTTTAAACGTTATTGAATGTTTCTGCTCTCGTTAAAAGTTAAGAAGCCTTTGATCTGAAGTGCTATTTTTTGGTTTTATTTCATTTTTTTTTCCCCTCTGGCTTGCCAGGGCCTGGGAGGAGTTTCATGGCCTGGTGAACAGCAGTGGCCGCTGATCGAGCGCTCCCCCCCCTCTGTCACACCCAGGGTAGGGCCTCATCTTTCTTCCTATGTGACTTCATGGCATACCTCTCAGCTTCCAACCTTCTTCCCATGGGCTGGCATGTTCTCTTGTCTTATGGGCCTGATGTTGGGCCCATTCTGCTATTTGTTCTTTTCCAAAGGTCAAAATTACTTTTAATTTTTTTTTTTTTTGACCAGACACCAGCATTTTCTGTTGAGGTGCTGTGTGCTATTTTGCTAATGTGTCCTTCCTGTGTATGAGGCACTTGTATCCCAGACCTGGTCCCAGGAGGCTGAGAGGTATGTCTTCAGCTTGGGTGTGTTGCCTAGGGTTGACTGTAAGCAGGTATGGAGTGGTAAATGAATCCTAAGCACATCCAGAGGGTGGACACTGAGAGAGGCACCTGGGGCCTGACACACAGCTCTTTAACAGTGGGCTGAAACAGAATAAATTAATTGGTCAATAAAAGCTTGTTCAGGAAGGACACGCAGCAGCTACTGTAGGGAGAAATAATAATGTTGTGGCTAATGAGACAACCACCCTCTACTGCTGGTAGAGTCAGCCAAAATGTGCAGAGAAGATAGCCAAGGTGGGCCCAGGGCTGCTGGGAGCTTCACAGCTCAGATTGTTTTTCCCTGTAGTGCCTACTTCCCTGATAGCAGGCCCTTAAGAAGGGCCAGCAAAAGGCCTGGCCATGAGAGTTGGGCTGATTGTAGCCAAGTGGGATCACTCTGAGTGCCAGAGCAGAGGAATCTATCGGAAGGAAGCATTTACATTGCCCAGTTCCCATAACTGGGCAGTGGAATGTAGCTGCTCCAACACAGCTGAGCTCTGAGGAGCTGCTGGGGATCCCGAAACCTCCCTCGACAGCACTGGGCAAGCAATGTTCTCATACCTTGCTCTGAAGTCATGGGTGAAAATAATACCTCTCTCCTCACAGGTTTGGCTTTTTGTGAGGATCAGTGTTTACAAAATACTACACAGGCACTTGGTAGTGTTGTTATTGTTAGATGACATTCACTTGTCCTTCTGGAAGAGGAAACCAGCTCACTTAATGATATACCAGGCTCTGAAGGCAGCAAATGTGCCAAGGGTACAGGAAAACAGTGGCAGAGTTCATTTAGCTCTTGGCTGTATTGGGTGGCTTGTGCTGAGCAGGGATGAGCAGAGGGCCTGGGGCAACCCAATAAAGGCAAAAGGAGGGGAAATATAAGGAAAATCTGTCCACTAAAGAGCCACCTAAAGTGTGCTGTCCTCCTGAGGTAGATGGCACAGGTGAAAGTCCAGTATGGGATAGAAAGCCAAACCATTGTTGCAAATTAACAAGAATCCAGTTAATGAATCCTGAATCACATTCCCAAATGGCAGCCTAGCCTGCTCTTCTGGCAAGTGCAAAGGTGAACCCCAGTCTTCTGCAGCATGGTTTTTGCTGTCAGGTCATAGCAGAGTATCTTTTTTAACTCTGAAAAGTGGTTTTTACTTCTTCTGTTCTTCCGTTTCTCCAGCCCACCTCCTGGAGGTGTTCCAGCCTGTGCTGGTACTGCTGCCATGCAGCTGCTGGCAGCACACAATGATAGCTCACGGGTTTGAGTGGAATTTCACAGACCTGCATAGCACCTTGCTGCTGAAGTTGCTGCCTTTGCTCTTCAGCTATTTGATGTGGTATGTCCTGCGGCATCCCTAAATGTTTTGGCTTGGGCAACTTACAGCCCTGTCGCTGTTTATGGGAAGAGCTGCCAAACCTGTCCTCTCAAAGTAATTGTAATCTCCTTTTTTTCCAACACACTACCTGTTAATGTGGGAGTATGCTTTGCCTGTTGCTGCTGCTCACAGGCTGGCAGTAAGCAATAACAGATTTCTGTAACCTGCCCCATCTTCAATTGCTGCAATGCCATGAGACTGTACTGAGCGAGGCTGTAGACCAGCACTCCTTCCTTGATCAATAGCCCCTGAGGCTCGTGGCTGTACTCTGAGTGAGTAGAAGCTGCTGAAGAAAATTATCTATTTAAACTTGAGGGAAACACCCTTTTCAGATTAGATACTCTTTTAAGGTAGAAGAGATCAGAGAGCTAAACTTGTTGACAGTATGACTAAATATGAAGGAGAGAGGCAGGGGGAGGTTGGTCTGATAGTGTATTTGTGCTCCAAGCAGAATGCCCGAGATAAATGTTTGCTAAGGAAGAGACCTTGCAAGTTGTTTAAACAGCAGAATCCATTAGGGAGGTTTCCACATTCTGTCATGTGCTTTGCTCACAGGAGATGACAATTTTTTCTTCTCATTGAATGGGGATGAACCAGGATCTTCCTCTGTTCCAAGGGTTCTGGAGTGACAGCTGACTTGTGTGAGAAGTCTGCAGTTAGGAAGATCTGCAAGGGAGATTTAACGAGTGTTGATTTTGAGTGATGTACTGGGATGGCAACACTGGTAGCTGTAGTGGGGAGAATGGGGAGGTGCTGTGATCTGAAGGAATGCGCATCTTTAACCACTTTTTTCCTTCCCTCTGTTTTCCAGGGATAATTCAAGCTTTCGAAACACAAAAATCACATTGTGAGAACAAGAGTTGGCACTAAGCTCCTCTCTCCGTGTTGAAAGCACTGAGAGTGGCCTCCGACCTCTGAAGGGACTCATGGCCACTCTCGCAGTCCTCCCTGGGGGAAGGATCCATCTGAAGCCCTCCAGCAGCGGTGACAATAGAGGCCGATTTTGTCTTACACAAACTTTTTTTTAGCAGTGGGGCGGGAGGCAGCCTTTCAATTAGCGGCGGGCCCCTGGGGCCGCATCTTGCAGCACTTTCCTGTCTTTCTCTACATGGCACGCAGGATCTCTGGGATTCTGCCTCAACATCAGAGCCTTTTGCTGAGGGATACCAGTATTATAAATCTCTCTGCAGCTGGGAGGAGCATCCCAGTTGAGAGTCAGCCCTGTGGTTTTCAAATGCCCCTTTTCAGTTCTGCCAATAAATTATTGGGTCTCTTTGTTTCTTTCAGTCTCTCATTTTTTAGCTGTGTCTGAAATTCAGTGTGGTGGTGTTTCTCTAGGCTGCTTGCTTTGTCTTTGCCTCTTCTTTATACTCCCAGGTTAGCAGTGCCTTGTACCCACCCCTGTTTGTTATGGAGAGGGATTTAAGCTTCCCTTAAATCAGGACAAAGAGATGTTTGGTGTCAGTTGCCTTCTGTCTGTCTCGATGGAGAGCCAGCAGCACTGGCTGAATTCAGGACCAGGCCTGCTTCTGGTGTGCACTGGGGTTTGTAAGTCTCTGGCCACCTGGGAAACTGGGCCCCCACTGAGTTTAGCAGAAGAGGGCGATGGCCCAGCCTGCTGCTCATAGCTGCGTGACAGCTGTGACCAGAAGAGGGGCTGGGAGTGACCCCCTGTCCTCTGGGGTGAGCCTCAAATGATGGGTTGCTGCCTGGAAAGCCAGCATGGCTGCAATTTGGATGCCACGGAAACAATAGGAGCTAATTATTTCCTCTGATTCTGCTTGACTACAACACTAATTGTACTCATTAACAGCTCCAGCCTTTTCTCCTTTTCCTTGGGGAATCGCACAATTGCCTTTCATTTTTAATGGAGCCTTTGCCTTGGGCCCAGGAGGGGAGGCTGTGGCCAGTGGTGGGGCACATCTCCTGCCCCATGTGCTCTGTGCAGTCCCCCAGGAGAAGGGGCTGCTTGGGCCAATCTGCTCGTGTCTGCAGAACCATCCGCCCGTGTCTGGGACAATTACCAGCCTTGGAGCCTGGGAGACATTCAGCCTCATGACTCCAATTGCAAATTCCTTGTCTTACTATTGAAGTCTAGATTGAAAGCAGCCAGGACTGGCAGAGAAAACAGTTTAAAATATTCAGTCTTCTGAAGGGTTTGTTTTCTTCGTTGAGAGTCTCAGTTCTAGGCTGTCTCTAGGGACATTCCTCGCACTGACAGCAATGACTAAGTGCTCCCCATAGTCAGGCAGCTAGCACCTGGCTGGGCAGGGAGCAGGGCTGTTCCCCAAGCTGTAGTGGCATCCCTCTCTGTGTTTCTGGAGACCCATGGTCCTGTTCCTGCTTTTGGCACTTGTCACCAGCTCTCAACCAAATGCTCTTTTCCTGACACGGTTTGTTTTCCCTGCTGCGAGCAGGTACTACTACGGCTGCTACTTAAGATTCCTTTTAAATACAACCCTCCCCTGCTGCTCTCTGGTATTTGTTAGGGAGGATTTAGTTGTAATTGCATTTTGGCAATCTAAGCAAAAATAGCCTTACAAGGCAGGGCTGAAATATTAGCTGCAGGTTCCTTTTGTTCTCAGCACATTTAGCTTTTTGCAGATGACATCACTTAGGGCTTTAGTCCTGTTGTGCCCAGCTGTGCGTCATGTCCACCTCTGTTATTTCGTGTACTCGCCCACTTCTCGCCTCTGATGCCCCTTGTCTAAGCTGGGGCTGATGAGTGCAGGCTTGCTATTAAATCTGAAAATGCTGTGGTCCTGCTGTGCTCGCCCTCAAACAGGCTTTGTGAGTGAGCTGTGGAAGAACCCTCCTTCCCAGGAGGCTGTTCCTCTCTTCCCACTGCCCCTGTGGTTGAGATTTAGAGGAACTCAGCAGAGGTTCCTCTTGCTCAGCCTTGAAGAGAGTGAGCTGGCTGGGTGTGGAGTTTGTCCTCTTTAAGGCTACTTTTCCTGAGGTCAGGAAAAAAAACAGTGGTTGATCAGTGCCAAGCCAGGGGCCTTCTATAGCCTGGAGGGGGATGGAGCCAGACTGGTTTTTGAGCTGGACTTTTGGTTTGTGGTCCAGTGTCCTGCTAATGAGAATGGTGAAAACACCGATATGAGGTTGTTTGGGAAGGGAAGGAGCTTCTGTTGTGCTACAAAAAAAGGTTTCAGATCCTCTTCATTCAGGAAGGAAGCCTCCAGCCATGGGAGCCCCAAATCTGCAGTGAGTCAAGACCTTTCCTGTTTTCATTATCCCAAAGGCTTTGAACACGCTTGAACTTTAAATCCCTGCAAAGTAGCCTTCAGGGAAACTGGAAGATCTTTGAGCCCTGGAGCTCAACAAAGAGCATTCCCTTTCCTAAGGATAAGCTGAACTGTGGTGGGCTCATGGGCCCTGGGTGACTTTGGCTACAGCTGGTCTGATGGGGGCTGATGACTCTTCCCAGCCCACAGAGAGAAAGGAGTTCTCTCTGTGGAGGGGAGCAGTTGGAGGATGATGTTGCCTTGTCTTAGTGCTTCTTGATGGGGTGTGGGCACAGGAGGCTGATGCTGCGCTGAGGATCTTTTCCTCTCACTGCACTCCCCCCATAACCTCAGAGGGACCTACAAGGTGTTACTCTGCCTGATCCTGCAAGGCACATCTGCTGCCCAAGATCTGTGACATACAGCTCTAGCTTTTGTTCTTGTCTCTAGCATGATAAACCACAGAGATCTCCTGAGAGCTTGTAAAACCACTGCTTGGAGATGGTGGAGAGTATGATCTCAGTTAAGTGCTCCTAGCAGGCTGGAAGAGCTCATCTATTTCCACTTGTGTTGTATGGACATGCTGGAGCCTGAGCTCACTAGAAGAAGCAGCATCCCTAGAGTGGTAAGAGGTAGGTGACAGTACCCGGCCCTGGAGACTGGCAGCAGGGCAATAGGGACCCAGTAATCAATGGGAAATGGCCAGGCAGAGACAGACCAGAGTGTATTAATTATGCATCTTCTTGGGGACAAAAGATAGAGAGAGCGTGGGGGCTGCAGACATGCCTCATGCTCTGGTTTAGGCAGCTTATGACAGCTCCTGGCCCTCACAGGGCTGAGGACACTGGGCCAGGAGGGTCTGTCCCTTCAGCCACTGCGAGGACATGGCTATGGCAGGACAGGAGTACTGCACAGTGCCATCACTTACCAGCAAGACTGGCCAGGAGTACAGTGCCCCAGGACCTGGTCACCTCGGCTGGGTCATGACCATGGGAGGTGACCCAGGAAGGGGGCAGGACCCAGCTAAGGTTCTCTGAGCACCCCTGCCTGACAGGGGTGAGCACCATCCCCACCTCCTTCAAGGTGCCAGCTGGGAGCTCCATACTCACCTGGTGTTGGTGCTGTGGGCTCTATGCACCTTGTAGGGATAGGGCAGGAAAAGCCACCTTGCTGAAGGCAGCAGTAGGCTGGCACAGCCCCGAGGGGTTCCAGGCCATGACCCAGGTGAGGTGACCAGGTCCTGGGACAGACATCCAAGAAGTGACGTTTCAGCTGCTGTGTGTTTTCCTCCCACCCCCCTTCGTGCCCACAGTGCCCTCACCCCTGTCAGGCAGTGCCAGGGGCAGGTGTGGGCAGTAGCCAACTGGTTTTCTCCCAGCAGCAGCAGAGGCAGCTGGTGCTGGGACGGTGAGGCTGATGCATGTCCTGGAGCCAGGTGCAGGTGACATGAGCTGGATCACAGAGGAGCAGATGCTGCTTGCCACCATTCCCAGGCTGACCTCTCTCATCTCCCCTGCCAGTAGGGACAAAGCCAGGGGGCCCCAGGGGTCACTGAGGGGCACAGGGGGATGCAGCATTGCTAGGATGGGGGAAGGGGCTGTGCTTGACAGAGATGATCCCATAGGGCAAGGAAGGCTGGTGGGGGAGGGAGTTGTGTTGATGCTCCCAGCAGGATGAATGCCACGGGACATACATCCCTGAGGGTGTTTGGGTGCCTGAGGGCCCAGCCTTTCCACCTCAAGCTGCTTGCTAAGGATCAAGGGACAGCACTTCAGCTGTCC
This sequence comes from Urocynchramus pylzowi, assembly GCA_013397555.1. Classification (NCBI taxonomy): domain Eukaryota; kingdom Metazoa; phylum Chordata; class Aves; order Passeriformes; family Fringillidae; genus Urocynchramus; species Urocynchramus pylzowi. Next base: position 437,883 of record VZRH01006019.1, read on the forward strand.
CCAAGACCCACAGTCAAGGCATAAATTGAGGGAAGAATTAGCTGCCACCAATCCCATCCATGGCTGCATTGTTGCCCTAGAACGGGCAGCTGTAGCTGTGATTCCTGCCCCACTGCCATGACAGGGATGACAATATTCCCATTTGTCCTGGGCTGTAATTTGTAAATTTGCAGTGGGGTGATGTGGCTTTTGCTGCCAGCACTGCTGCATGGCCCGTTAGATGTTTGACACTGCTCCAGTTTCCCCATGCCTCATCCCACAGGACTGTGCAGCCTTAGAGGTGTGTGGCCAGCGTGCACAGGGTGCACATCCAGCCTCTGAGGCGGGTGGGCATGGAGCAGAGATGCCATGGAGGCTTGCAAGGCTTGGGAGCTTTATTTCTACATTCAGCACAGCATGAGCACCCCATGTTCCTCCTTGCCCCATCTCCACCACTTGGCTGGTGGGCACCTGTGAGCATCACTGTGGCAGGTACTGCTTGGGGTCCCCAGGGAAGGGCAGGGCGGGTGCCTGGTTGAAGTGAGCCACGAGGAAGATTCCAACAGTGCCACACACAAAGAGAGAGGCCATGATGAAGAAGCAGACACGGTCGATCACCTGTCCCACCATCATCCACTCTTCGCTCTCCTGCCAGTGGCACAAGAAGGGTGAGGGCTGTGCCCACTGTCCCCCTTGCAGATCCCTCTCCCCCCAGCCCTGACTCACGCTGCTGAAGTCGTTCTGCTCCCGCGTGGCATTGGCGATGTAGTTGCAGGCGTCCACGCAGGCACGGATCTCAGGACCTGCCTCCTCCAGGCTCTGGCAGAAGTCCTGGGTACTGCCACTCTCCAGACCACGTCCTGTGAGAAGCAGAGCCGGCACAGCGGGCACCAGCAAGCGCTCAGCCACATGGCACGAAGCCCAACTTCACAGGGAGGTGCCAACACGCCAGGGTCACTCACCAATCTTCTCCAGCACGGTTTTCATCAGCCCATCTCTCTCCTTCTGCTTCTCAAAGAGCAGCTCAGTCCTGGCTTTCCAGAGCATGTACTCATCAGCTTTCACTATGAGCCCCAGGGAGCTGCGTCTGCGGATGGCTCGTGCTGGCCCTGGGGTCTCCTCTGGCACGGCCATGCCCAGGTAGCGGGGCAGGAGGTGCAGGAACACCTGGGCACAGTGTCACCTGTGGGCATCTGTCCCCGTCACACCTCCCAGAGCACCCAATGGGTGTGACTGGTTTCCCTGGCATTGCTTGGAGCACGGTACTATTGGGATTTTGGCACCTGCTGCTCCCCAGTGTTGGGAGTGGCTTGGTGGCACATTCTGGTCCACTGGGGACATCTGGGGCCCTCTCTTTGTGCCAGAACTTGCACTCAGAGGAAGGCATGCCTGCTACCTTAGTCTGCAAGGGACATGGCCTTGATCCCCAAATACCCATCCCATTCCCCCTGTATAAAGGGTAGGGGGATGCTGGCAGGTACCTGGCGCACTCTCTGGGACATGGAGTGAGTGTTGGGCGTTCTCAGGGAGACGTTGAGGACAATGACAGCATTCACCACAATCACCACTGTCACCACCATGAGGAAGGTCAGGTATCTGGGGAGGGGGCACAGAGCCTCAGTAGGGCTGCTGGGTCACAAGCTGTGGTCATGCAAGGTCCTTCTCTGTGCCCTCCTGCTGCTGGAAGCTGGTGACAGGCAGTGAAACACGGGCAAGTGGTAGCCCTGTGTCAGCTCCATCTGGGCTGAGGGTTATTTCTGTATCAAGGTCCTGTCCCTGGGCACTGTCCTCTCCACAGCACCTGAGACCCTGCTGGCACAGTGTGACAAGAGGGCTGGCACCCCTATCCCAACGTGTCACTTACTTTCCAATGAGAGGCACAGCCTGGGAGGTCTCAGGCACCTTCTGGGCAATGAGGAAGAGGAAGACAGTCTGGGCCAGGAGAACATTGATGGAGACAGTGCATTTCTGCCCACCCGCTGCCAAGGAGGGGGAAAGGCAGAGTTTGGCACAGGGTAGTGCTGTGGGCATTGCCCTCCTAAGGCAAAAAACCCCCACCCAAAAGCTGAACGAGACAAGTCCTGCCTTGAGGCATTAACTATGGATACCTAGAAATTTACACACTCCCCCCAATCCAAATACTACAGGAGTGGGCGAGAGAGGATACTGATGGTCCCCAAGCGCAGAGGGGATGAGAAGCCCTTCCTGGAGTGTTGCTGTCCCCTTGCACATCCCCATGCCCACAGTGGGCACGGTCCCATTGTACCTTTGGCAGGCAGGAAGTAGACAAGCACAGCCATGGCGGAGATGAGGACACAGGGCACGATGATGTTGATGATGTAGAAGAGTGGCTTGCGCTGGATGATGAGGTAGAAGATGACCTGCTGGTACTGGATGTCATCTGGGGTGAAGTGCTCTGAGTTGATGATCTTCCGAGCGGGGCGGTGCTTGATGGCCCATTCGCCGTTCTCTGCATCGTGATGGTGCCAGGTGAGTCCCACTGTCCCCACAGCAGTGCTGGGCCTCCAGCCCCCAGTCCAGGGAGGAAGGGGAGGACTGGTGATTGGCATGGGATCCACAGGGCACCCAGGCTGTGCACAGTGCTAGAGCCACTCGTGAGGGAGATGAGCACTGTGGAACGTGCCAGGCTGCCTGGGCAAAATACCCCAAAAAGAAGTTGGATGGGACAGCTGGGCATATATGGGGCACCTTTAGCACCTTGGGGGCTCCCAGGGCTTCATCTGTGGGGCTGGGGTCCCCCCATCTCCCCATTTCCACAGTGCCACAGAGGGAAGCCAAGCATGACACTGGGTGACAGCGCACCGCTCTCCCGTGCTCTCCGCGGGAGCGATAGATTTTTTCCCAGTCAAGATCGCAACTCAGGCCGGTAATGAAAAAATAAATCTCGCTGCCCGAAAAGCATTTTGTTCCTTCAATATGCAATTAAAATGTGATGGAAAACGTCATTGTTTGGCCATGACAGCTACGTTCCCAGCATCAATCAAGCCTGCAGGAGCGGTGCTCTCCGGCAGCAGCTGCCAGGCTGCAAGAGCCCCGTGCTGGGGGGGTTAGAAAAACAAATCTCTCCCACACTCCCGCTTCCACTAATAACTTAAGTGCCCATGTAATGGTGGGAGCTGCTAATAGTCCCTGAAGCCCTGCTTTTGGCAGCCAGCAGTGTAGCAGCAGACCTGCTGGATGTCCCCTGTGTGTGGTGGGACACCCTTGAGCCATGGCTGTGGCTGCAGTGTTACCTGTGAAAGCCTCAGGGTCAATGGAGATCCACTCCACAGTCTGGCCATCCTCCACTGTCAGCAGCAGGTTGATTTCATTGGCACTGTACGTCTGAGACCTGGGGAGAGACAAGGTGGTGGTACAGGCTGGCATGCAGCAAGCTGGATGGGCAAAGGCACCAGTGTGGCACCAGGTCATGCTGGCCACCTCCAGCTCTTCATTGGGGTGCTTGGCTTGTCCGTGGTGCCTCCTGCTAAGTGGCAGGGGATAGGCAGGTGGCACTTATATCCCCAGGGGCAAAGGTGGCCATCCCATGCTAATCCCTGTGTCCCAGGAGGAGCTGCCATGGTGCCCACGCTCACTGGAAGACCATGGTGCAGTTCTGCCAGTCGAAGGGGAAGTAGGTGACGTGGATGACGCAGACGCTGCGGTAGATGGCAGGGGGCAGCCAGTAGATGCTGCCATCAGGGGACACCAGCACGTTGGTGTAGAGGGTGATTTCGAACGTCCCGTCGATGCTGGGGGGAAAAGGATGGGCTCAGCCCCAAACTATGCCTGGGGGGCAGCTGCCAGTCCTATGTGGGGATGTGTCCCCATTGCCCTGTCACCTACTTGTTCTCCAGGACGATGTCTGGCAGCCAGACCATGGTGGAGGGCACCCGCAGCAGCTGGATGTTGTCGTATTTCTCGGGGTCCCAGCTCAGGCGATAATCAGACCATTGCTGGGAGAAGGAGAGATGAGGAGGAGGGGTCATGCAGCCCCACAAGATGAAAGAGATTGTGAGCTGCCTGTGCTATGCTGCCCACAAAATGGGCTCATTTGGGGGTGCCCACAAAAGAGGTTGCAGGTTACAGTGCCAGCCCCTCATGGGGTGCCACCCTGATATGCAAACATAGCTGGGCATGATCCTGCCTAGAGGGAAGGGATCTCACCATCTCGATCCAGACGTTGGTGGTGAGGGTCTCCTCCCGTTCATTCTGGCAGGGAAGGAATCAGGGAGATTGCTTTAGTGCCCTGCCTTCTGCCCCACAAGTGGGGGCAAATTCTGTCCCACTTGGGGTACCTGGGTGTGTGTGGGGGGGTCTCTCACCAGGGAGATGAGGTTGGTGAGGGTGAGCTTGAGGGAGACATCGATGATCTCATCCCCTCGAGCCGGGCGCAGCTGTCGATTGTAGTTGGACATGAGGTCCTGGAGCAGCTTTTCCTCCTGGTTCCTGCAGCTCACACCTGGGAGGGCACACGCCATGTAACACCCCGGGGGGAAGGCAGTGGGGTCACTGATGGCCCCTAGACCTGATATGTCGAGAGGGGAGGCACAGGGGTGTGTGCATGGGAAAGGGATGCCCAGGCGTGTGTTGCTGCGGCTGTGTGCGCTCTGCTCCGCGATCCCGACAGTCCCGCCGGGGTCCCGGTGCAGGCGGGGCTGTGCCCCGGTGCAGGCGGGGCTGTGTCACCGGCACGCCCTCACCCAGCTCGCCCGGGGATCTCTCCAGGGCAGGGCACGGGGGCAGTGGGCTGCCAGCACAGGGACAGCCCGGTGCCAGCCTGGCACTGGACACCCAGGGGTGACAAACCCCCAGGTGCAAAGGTCGGGGGTGGTCAGGTGCCCTCCAGGCCTCTCCCTGGCCGGGCAGATCTTACCTGCCAGGGTGCAGAGGACGAGGAGGAGGCCGTGGCCACGCATGGCGGTGCCGTGGGCGCAGGGGCTGGGGCTCCGCTCGGCCGCCTGCGCTGATGCGTTCTGGGCCTGGCGCCCGCTGGGACAGGACAGCTGTCCCCTGCCACCGTCAGCTGTTCCCAACAGCCACGGGGGCCCGCCAGGGACGCGTGACCACCCACTTCCCCCGCTGGTGGCAGTTTGCTGGAGGCTTCTCTGGCATTTTGTGCTGGAGAGGTTGGGATTGGGGCAAGGGGCAAAATGAGCTCTGTGCCTTGGGTTCCCCGTGTCTCCCATAAAGGGGTGCATCTCCTTGCAGGTTATGGGAAAGGGGTGCCCCTCTGCCACCACAGTCTGTCCCTGCCATCGCAGCAGCTGCCCCCAGAATATAGGGTGGGGAAGGGGCAGGCAAGTCCCATCACATCAGCCTGGGGAGTGATGCCCTCCCCGGGGGATCAAATCCTTCCAGTCCCTGTGTAGGAGGGTCACAGGGCGGGGGGGATGGGGGTGTGGGAGTGTGGTGAGATTCCTGGCTCAGTGGAGAGGATGTGACAGCTGTCCTGGGCCACTGCCTGTGGGGGGACGTCAGAGGCATCCCCTGAAACCAGAGCCCTGGCATGCCACTGCTGAGCTGGGGAAGGAGACACCTCTCTGGGCCCCCTGCCTTGCGCTGTGGGATGGGGTGTGCTGGGGGGACACTGTGGGTCCAGGTGGGGGATCATGGGGCAGGGGAGAAATGTGTGCATTGATGGCATCTCTGCCAAGTGCAGTGGGTCTGCAGGGGATGGTGCCATTCTGGGGGGGCCAACTCCTTCCCCAACCCATCCTGCCCCAAGTGCCCAGCCCATAGAGGTAGCAGGGCCAGTACCACCACTCCCCTTCTGGCCACAGCTGGGGTCCACCAGACTCAGAACATCCAACAACACCCATTCCCTGGGTGGGCATCACCCTCCCCAGGACACACACAGTGTTCAGGTTGGGCATTGTGCCCATTGAGGCAAGCTGAGGGCAACCACCAGTTCAGTGCCCCATGGCAAGAAGCTTTATTTTCCCAAACCAAGACAGGTGGGGGAGAGGCTGGCACATGGGATCCCCACAGCCCCCTAGATGAAGCGCTTGTTCTCCTCCCGGTAGTCGTAGGGGTCTCCGGCAAAGGGCAGTGGCGGCGGGTGGTTGTAGATGCCCATGAGGAAGATCCAGAGGGTGCCCACCACCAGCGTGGGGGTGATGAGGAAGAAGCACAGGCGGTCCAGGGTCCGGGCCACGCGGTTCCAGTTGTCGATCTCCTGTGGAGAGAGCCAGGAGCCAGGCAGTGCGGGGGCACAGTGGGCACAGGGAGCTCTCCTGCCCTCCCAGTGCCCACATCCCCACCTCATTGTAGCTGTTTTCATCCCTCATGTGCTTGACAATGTAGTTGGCATCGTCGATGACGGGTTTGATGTGCTCATAGGGCTGCTCCTCGCCTGAGTCCATGCCCAGCGGCGCCAGGCCTGGGGATGACAGGGGGCGGTGAGATGGGCCCCAAAGGGCTGCCAACTCCGCAGACCCCAGCCCCGCCACCCTTCCCTCTGTCCCCGCGGAGGGGCCACGCTCACGGGCAGGGGTGATGCGGCTGGTCAGCCCGTGCCGCTCCGACTGCTTCTCGAACATGAGCTCGCTGCGGGACTTGACGCTGAAGTATTCCTCTGCCTTGGCGATGTAGCCGGCCGAGCTGCAGCGCCGGATGCACGGGGCACCCGCCGGGCTCTCGGTCGGCTGTGTCATGCCCAGCAGCCGGGGCAGGCTCTCCAGGAAGACCTGGGACACAAGAGGGAGTGTCATGTCCCTTGGCCACCTCCCCAGTGTATTGCTACCTTGTCCCCACTTTCTGCCCGCAAACTCCATCTGGAGTGCAATGCCAGGGCCCTGCTGTCCCATGCTCTATGTGGGGTACGGTGTGACCCTTGTACCCACCAGTGCACCCACCCCAGCCCACACCTCGCTCACCTCTCTGACCCAGTCAGACATGACGTGGGTGCTGGGGGTGCGGAAGTGGAAGTTGAGGACCACGACGGAGATGATCACCACGGCTGTCACCAGAAGCATGATAAAAAGCAGGTACCTGGTAGGGAGCGTGGTCTTGGAGCTGGCATTGCCACAGGGACTGGGCACAGGCAGAGCTGCCCTCTGGCACCAAGGGACTCCACAATGTCCCCACTGCACTCAGTGGTGCCCAGGACTCACTTGCCAATGAGGGGGATGGCGTGGGAAGTGGCAGGCAAGCGCTGGGAGATCAGCAGGAGGAAGACAGACTGGGCCAGGAGCACTGAGATTACCAGGGTCATCTTCTCACCGCCTGGAGAACAGGTGAGCTCAGGGCAAACCTTGCCCTAGGTACCTCTAGCAGAGTCCCCAGTGCCAAGGTTGCCCTTCCAGTGTCCCATGATACAGTGCCCCATAAAGGGTTTTCTGTTATGGGAGTACCCTGGGGTCCCACGTGGGATATCCTGCGCCCAGGTGCATCTCTGCCAGGATGCCTGGCTGGGGTGATGGTGTTCTACATGGGGATATTCCAATTCTAGGGTGTCCTCGTGTTGGGCATTGGGGTGTTGCCTGGTGCAGGTGTGGGACACAGAGGTGCCCCATGGATGTGACTCCCATTACTGGCACACGTGCCACAGGGCTCACTCACTGTCGGCAGGCAGGTAGAAGACGAGGATGACCATGAAGGCGATGAGGATGCAGGGTATGACGATGTTGATGACATAGAAGAGTGGCTTGCGCTTGATGATGAGGTAGAATGTGATGTCCTGGTGCTCGCTGGTGTCCGGGGGAATGTCAGGGTAGATGTTCTTGCGGGCTGGGCGGTGGATGATTTCCCATTCCCCGTTCTCTGCCAGGGCACAGGGGACAGCACACAGCATGGGGGACACCTGCCATGACCGTCCTCACCAGGTCCACTAGCACCAGTCTCCCCTCTGAGGGTGTGGATAGCATTCCAAGGGGGAATGAGTGCCAGGATGCCAAAGCCCCAGGTAGTGAAGTTTCTCCATGGCAGTGTGCCCCCACTCCAGAATGTCCCCCCCGCCCCTGACCTTTACAGGATGTCCCACTGCCACAGGACATAGCAGAGAGCACCAGCATTACCTGTGAAGCCTTCGGGGTCAATGATGATCCACTCCACTGGGTAAGACCTCCCTGTGTCTGGGTCACTGTCCGTCTTCAAGTGTATGTTGATCTCCAGGGCACTGTATGCCAGCGACCTGGACCACAGCCAGGGGGTCAGACAGTGAGGGGCTGCTGGGTACCCACCACCCAACCCACCCTGACCTCCAGCATGATGGACTTAGGCCACCAAGTCACCTACAGACCCCCACCTTGCTGCACCTCGACAGCAAGGGGAGGCGCTGGCAGCAGCAGGCACCCAGGCATGAGATGGCCACTCTGCTGCCCTGACCCAGCCACCAGCACCTGAATCTGAGGGAGCAGTTCTGCCAGTCGAAGGGGAAGAAGTCCACGTTGATGAGGCAGGTGCTGCGGAAGATGGCGGGTGGCAGCCAGTAGACGTAGCCCGTGTCGTAGATGAGGACGTTGCAGTAGTAGGCGACCTCGAAGAGCCCATCATTGCTGTGCCAGGAGGGAGACAAGGTTATGGCACGGCTGGGAAGGGGCCAGGGGAGTCCTGGACATGCACTGGGAACAGTTCAGAAGGACTGGGAGAGGAAATTAAGGCACAGCTCACTTGTTCTCCAGGACTATCTCTGGCAGCCAGAGCATGTCTGGCGGCAGGCGGAGCACCTCAACACCCCCAAACTCAGACTTGTTCCACTGCAGGCGGTAATCGGTCCAGCCCTGGAGGGGAGGATCCTCAGGTCACCCCCTCACCATGCTGGGCCACCCCATGGTGGCACAACTGATGCTGTGACACCTGTCCCTACTCACGTGCTCGAGCCAAACGTTGGTGGTGAGCGTCTCGTCCACCTCTTTCTGCAAACAGCAATGTGGGGCAGTGAGATGCCAGGGTGTCCCCCCAGCCCAGGACCCCCAACCCTCACCAGCCAGGGTTCCCCCCACCACAACCAGCCCTAGGGGTGAGGCATGGCTGGGAGACACCCCACAGTGGGCCCTGCCTGCTGGGGCTCACCAGTGAGATTAGGTTGGAGAGGGTGAGGGCCAGGTAGACATCCACAACCTCATCAGTGGAGACCACAGGGCGCAACTCTTTGTCATAGCCCTTCTCCTCGAACAGGTAGTGGATGAGCCGCTCCTCTTGGTTCACACACAGCCCACCTGGGGGGGTGGGGTCAGGCAAACCAGGGGGCTCAGGGGTTACTGGCCCCAGTGCCACCCCCTAAGATGCTCAGCATTGGCAGGATGGTATAAGAATAGAGGGGAGAGGAACAGGCCAGGACACTGCATGTCTGTGCTGCCCAGGAGAACAGACATGGACGTGCAGGAATGACAGACATGTGGCAGCACATGGTCACACATGGTCACGGGACAAGGACGAGGGCACAGACACAGAGGGACACACAGATACCAACCCAGCACAGAGAGGGACACAGACATGAGACATCTGGGTACAGACATGGTGGAACTGTGCACGTAGGTGGCTGTACACACAGAACACACGTGGACTCATGGACATGGACCCAGTGTGTGCAGGGACACGTGGTCACAGATTCGGCACAGACAGACACTTACAGGGACACATGGATACAATGACACAGCTCTGGGTGGCACAGCCAGGAAAGAAGCACGAAGGACACGCAGTGAGTGGACTCTGCCAGCTAATACCCAAAATGCTGCCCTGGGGACCCTGGTGCCCAGTTTGGACCCTGCCACCATCATCCCCCACCAACCCCACCGAGGGGGCCCATAACCCCAGGGGCACCCCATGCAGCAGAGCAGCAGGGCACCCCATGACCCAGACCCTGCTCACCCGACAGCATCAGAGCCCCGAGCAGTGCCAGCTGCTGCAGCAGGTTCCCCATGCTGTGCCCGCGGTGCCCTCACGCCGTGCCAGGCCCTGGCTGCTTCCCTGCCTGGCCTGGCTGAGCGGATGTCCGGCTGCCGGAGGGAGTGGGAGATGGATGGTGCCAGGTGCTGAGGGGGAAGGGTACCGGCACCAGAGCTGCTCCAACCCCTCTCTTCCGGCACCCCCACGTGCAGGGAAGGGGAGATGGGCAGGCACAGCTGGCCTTGCTGGCCCCACGGGTGTCAGCCCATCACCCTGAGCCTGGGCACCACAGCACAGGCACTGCTGGGCACGGGGAGCAGCCGTCCCTTCCCTGCTGCTCAGCAGTCCCAGTGATGCTGCTTGGCGTGGCAGAGTCCCCACAGCAAGGTCCCCAGGGTACCCACTGATGCCCAAGCACCAGTGGGTGCACCCAGGGCTGGCACCCACCACTGGCCACTGACCCTGGGCACACTCGGCCCCTGCATCGGGAGGTTTCATGTGGGTCCCCGAGGGGTGTCACCAGGGTGAGCACCAGTGCTGTGCTGTGGGTGCTGCATGGGCAGGAGGGTGTCTGACCCCTGCAGAGGGGGCTGGGCAGTCTGTGCCAGGGTGGGCACAGCAGGAACCAAGGCTGGAGGCATCACTTCAGAGTACAAGGGGGATGGGAAGGGGGACGCAATGGGATATCATAGCTCCCCGGAAAGTCCCTCCACTGTCACCCCCTTCGCCAGCGCTGTGTGGCCCAGCACTCGCTTCTCATTCGCCAGCTACTGGAAAATAGAGCCCTTCTTTATTGAAAAATAAACCTTCTCTGTACAAATAAATAACAGCTCAGGTGCATCTGGGAAAGATGGGGGAAGGGTGGGCTTGCCAAGGTGGGGGTTCCAGGGGAGAGGAGGAATGTGATTCCTGGCTGAGATGCTTCAGGTACCCAGCAGGGCCCCATTGCTCTGGGGAAGTAAGGAAGTGCTGGTAGGAAGAGAGACTGAGGTACAACTGGGGACAAAGGGGTGGAAGAGCCTAAGACTGGGAGTGGAATGTGTTGAAAGGACACCTGCCCCAGTGCCCTCTCCCCGTGCTGGCACACTGCCCCATTAGGTTTTCAGTGCTTCCAGTGCCAGAGCGACGAGGCCAGGCATGCTACGGGCCAGTGTGTCACTCTCCAGCCCCACAAGGCCAGTGAAGGCCGTGGGGCGGCCCCCTACAGTGGCCCGAACCTGCGCCCGGTACAGTCCCTTGGTGTTTTTGGAGCCCAAGTCCACCAGGATCTGTGGGGAGACAACAGCACCATGAGTCCCAGGGGAGCCAAGGGCAGAGTGGGACAGTGGCGGGCTGGGGGCTGGCACTGCCTGGCTGCCAGGGCGTGTGGCCCGGAGCGGCTGGATGGGGCACTCACCTCCTGGAAGGTCATGGCCAGGTCTGCCTCGGGCACCCGCAGCACCCAGGCGTACAGGTCCCGCACCGCGCCCACCCGCACTGCCGACTCGTTGAGGCCAGGGCAGGCTGAACCCCCAGGGGAGACATGGAGGGGACATCAGGGATCAATCGTGGGGACACCGTGCTACTGCCCACCACAGGGAGGAGCACCCTTGCCCTGGGGACACCAGGGGAGCATGGGCAGAGGGGGGGATATAGCAAAAGACTGTCCCGCTGAAATGGGACAGCCCTGAGACAGGGGTGCAAGGCTGGGCTTGTCACCGTTCCCATGGTGACACCTAGCACCCTGTAGCATCTGTGGGAGCTTACCTCTGCCCACGCCTGCCTCCTCCTCCTCTTCCTCCTCCACCCTGGGCAGCTCAGTGGGCACCAGTTCACGTTTCTCCCTCCCTGCCACCGAGAGAGGTGTAAAACACCGGCAGGCACTGGCTGGACACAGAGCTGGCCGGTGGATGGGCACCCTGCTGCCCCATTGCCCCCAGTCCCTCCAGGCTCACGGGGTTCATGGCTTGGCACAGGGGTCCCTGCCAGCTCTCCAGATGCCCATTGTGGCTCCATGGCTTCCAGGGGGGTGCCAAGGTCCAGCTCTGCCCGCAGCTGGGTGAGGAAGGCTCGTCCCTGTGCCACCATCTCCTCCACCACCTCCTCACCCTGATGAAGGGAAGAGGGGGACAGGATGGGTGATGGGGCACTCACAGGGCACCCGTGGGCACAGCCACATGCACGGTGGCAGTGTGCAGGGCATGGGTGTGCTGGTGTTGGGTAAGATCCTAAGCTGCAGGGTCAGACCCTTGGCTGGCTCTGCTCTGGCTGGACTTGGAGCACTGATTTATTTGGGGAGGGTGAGATGCCCCTTCTGTGGTGGCAAAGTGAGAGATGCCACTTCTGCAGCTGCACAGAGGACAGTGGACCCAAGGGATGTCAGGAGGGGACACAGGGGAACTGAAGGGATTTGGTCCCTGGTGGCTCAATCACAAGAAGACAGGGGTTCCCCCAGCCTGTCCCTCCCCACATACCTGCAGGAAGAGCTGCATCTCCCTGGGGAGCTGCTCCCTGTCCCGCGTTGTCACCAGGTGGCTGCCCCCTGCCACAGTCCTCAGGGCCTCCACCCAGTCCTGCAACTGGGGTCCCACTACCCCAAAAAGCTCTGCAAAGGTGGGCAGCTGCCTGCCCCCCCACCTGGAAGCACAAAGGGGTGAGCTCAGACTGGGTGGGCAGTGCCACCCTCTGCACCTCACCTGGGCACCCTGGAGGAGTGCCCTGGTTGCAGCAGGAACAGGATCCCAATGCTTCAGGCTGTCCCCAAAATGGCATGTCAGTGCCCACCAGTATCTCAGCAACCTCCCCAACCTCTTTAGACCCTCATCCTGTGGCCCACCACGCCTCACCTGCTGAGGGGTCTCTGGGGTCCCACTGCTGTGGGGCTGGATTGGCCCCCTGCCACAGCCAGGCCTGTGGGGACAAGAAAAGGACAGGACAAAGGATAGAGGAGCCCTGCTGGGAAGCCAGGGCAGGCTGCTGGTGCTCCAACCACCAGCATCGGGGAGACTGAGGGGACCCAAGTGGGCATGGGGTGGTCCAGCCTGGAGAGTACCTGGGGCATCCCTGCGGACACGGGGAGGGAAGAAGTGCCCGTAGATCTTGCCCAGGAGCTGGGGCAGAGTGCGGGTGAGGAAGGAGAAATCAAACTGGTTTCGGATGAAGTCCCCCGCCCGGTGCAAGAGATCCACCAAGGTCTGGGCATAGGAGTGCAGCTCTGTGGGCATAGAGGGAGAGACGTGACCCTGGCCCCACGCCAGAAACGGGATCCTTCCCTACACCCTAGCCCTGGCATGACCCCCAGCTCACCACATCTTCTCGTCCTGGCATGGCAGGTCTCCTCGGCCAGACGGGCACAGGTGGCCCGGCCCTGAGGTGCCCGACAGGAGCCGGCGTAGAAGGCGCAGAGACGGGCGCGCTCCGGGGCCTGCTGCTCGGGGGGCAGCTGCGCCACGGCCAGCAGCTCGAAGCAGCTCGGCTCTCGGCTGCCAGGGGCAGCTGTGAGAGAACCGGCGCTGCCATGAGTGCTGAAAACCCCCTGGGCATCTCCGTGCCCCTGCGGCGCGGCAGTAGCACTCACAGTCCATCTGGAGGCTCAGCCAGTCCGTGAAGGCAGTGACACGGGTGTAGACTCCCGGTTTGCCCCGCTCCCCGCAGCCATCACCCCACGAGGTGATACCGTAGAGGACAAAGTGGTGAGAAGTGGGGTCCTCGCACGCCAGCGGCCCCCCTGAGTCGCCCTGCAGGGGAAATGCCGGTGCATTGGGCTGGGACCCCAGCCCTGCTGATGGGCTGTGTACGTGCACTGTGTGAGGGATTGTTGAAGAGGGGTGCCGTCAGTCCCTCAGGCACGGTGTTACCTGGCAGGAGTCGATGCCTCCAGACAAATACCCAGCACAGAACATGGCACTGGTGAGAAGGTCCTTGCCCAGGGCACCCCGGCACGTCTCCTGGCTGAGCAGGGGTACCTGTGCCTCCATCACCACGTCGGCTGCTGGTCCCTCTGCCAGGCAAGGCACCCGTTACAGGGTGCCCTGTGCCCGGACACCTCCCTTTCTTTCACACGCCCTGTCCTGCCTCGGCGCGCTGGGGCTGGGCACCAGAGAGGGCACAGAGGGGAACACCCCACGGAGTCTCTTACCCTCGTAGAGGGAGCCCCAGCCCGCGATGTAGCAGGGCGTGCCGGGGCTGGGCTCCGCGGAGCCGCTGGGAAGGCACACGGGGCTGACGGTGGGTGATGGGGCCAGCGGCACCGCCAGCTCCAGCAGCGCCAGGTCCCCGTGAAACGTCTTGGGGTTAAACTGGAAGGCAATGTGGGGATGTCAGTGGGGGCCCCTGGGGCATGCACAGGGAGGTGGGGGTGGTGCTCGCCTTACTCCACCGACCTTAGGGTGAGGCAGGATGCGCCGGACGGGCACCGCCCGCTTGCCCGCTCCCGGCTTGCCCAGCTCGTGGTCGCCCACCACCACTGTCCACGCCAGCTCGTTGCGGTTCCTGGCGGGGTGGGGGGCAGCCAGTTACAGGGGTGATGGTACCTCCCCGTGCCCGCCTTTGCAGGGCATCATCCCCGCACTGCCGTGCCCGCACCGTACCCGCCGAAGCAGTGCGCGGCCGTGAGGACCCAGGCGCCCCCCACCAGCCCCCCTCCGCACATCAGCTCCCCGTGCAGCCGCACCGACACCAGCCAGGGCCAGGCGCCCCGCGGGGCCACGCTGCCGCCCATGATCCGTCCTCGGGGGGCTGTGCCGTTGGCTTGGGGGACCCCGCGGCGCCCACAGCTCCCTGGGGGACAAAGTCGGGATGAAGGGGGCGTCCTGCAGGCCGGCTGCTGGACACCCCGTCTCCCAGGTGGGCTGGGGTGGCCGGGGATGGCCGCGGCAGGTGGAGGGGGTGGCGGGACATGAGGCGCGTCGGGCGCGCTGTCAAGCCTCANCTGGCATTGCCGCCTCTGCTGCTGCGTCAGGACTCGGGGTTGCGGCCACCGTCTCTGCAAGGACAGGCTGTCATGGCATGTGGGACACTCCCCCCCGAAGTCACCATCATAGCCCTGCTGTCCTCAAGTCTCTTCGGTTCCTTTCAGTGCGCCCAGACCCCCAGCAGCCCGAACAGACCTTCTCTGTACCACCCCAGGGAGTGCTCATCACCCCCAGTGACTCAGTATCCCGTCTCCCCCTGCCCACTTCTCCGGCGGCACGTTGTTCATTGCCCCTCAGTGTCCCAGCCCAGCCCAGTTTGCTCATCACTCCAAATACCTCCATCCCCCAAGTCTCCAATTCCCTCCCAGATCCATCTCCCAGCCTTCCATCCACCACCTTATCACTCTATCATGCCCCCACCTCTACCATCTGCCCACTCCATCCCAACACCCTCTGTCACCCCAACACCCCACATCCCTTCGAAGCATCCCCTGGGGATACCCCATTTGTTATTGCAGGGTCTCCCATCTCTGGGAGGAGCCGGGGGGGTGCGGGTGCCCACTCACGGCACTCCTGGAGGCGGTGGCGGCAGAGCTGGGCGCTGAGCGGGGCGCAGGTGTGCAGGGCCCCCCGGGGCGGGCACAGGCGCTGGTAGGGGGCACAGGCCTGGCTCAGTGCCCAGTTGCGCTGGGGCAGCTCGGGCAGTGCCTGGGCATCCAGCAGGGCCTGGCAGCTGGGGGGCATGGCAGGGGGCACAGCTGGGGCTGCAAGGACAGCAGAGCATCGCTGTGTCCTCCCTGTGCTTCTCTGCCCAGGCCACCCCAGTCTCTGCTTTGGGATGGGTGGGAAGGGAGCATGACAGGCTGTGGAGTCAGCATGTTTTGGTAGGGTCTTCTGGGTACTGGGGTACGTTTTTGGGGTGAATATCTGAAAAGTTCTCAATGGTTCAGGCAATGATTTGGACAGGGCTCCAGGTGATTGGGTAAGATCTAGATACAATGGGAACTGCTTGGGCAGGATTGTTAGCAGTTAGGGATACATTTCAGGAGTCTGGGTACTGTTTTGGTAAAAACCTGTAAGTTAAGCCTGTAGGGGATGAGTATGGTTTGGGTAAGGTCTCGGTGTATCATTTTGATAGGATTTCAAGGGGATGATGTAGGCATCTAAATATTTGGGTAGAGTGTCCAGGCATGGGTGCAGGTTTTGGTAGCATCGTGGGATGGTGTTTGGATAGGATCCCTGGGCTGTGTTTCGCTGGGGATCATGGGTTCTATTTGGGTAGGGTCTCCTGGGGACAGGGCAGGGCAGTGGGGGTAATGGGGTCATGACTCACGTGGGCAGCGGCCGGTGGTGTTGGCGCAGGGTGGGAAGAGGCAGGGGGCACAGAGCCCGCAGGCGCCCCGCTGCCGCTGCTGCTCAGACAGTGCCCGCTCCAGTGCCAGCAGTGCGCTCCTCAGTGCCGCCTCCAGCACCAGTGTCCCCCGGCTTGACAGTGCTGAGGGGTACACACAGGGTGCTCAGACCCCCAGAGCCCCCCTTGCTGCCCCCCACCACAGCCACGGGCTGCCCCCAGCCCGCCTGGGGCCTGCGCCCTGGCATTGCCACGGCGGGCGTCAGGCTGGGCATGGCCTGGCACCCTTTGACATGGCCTAGAGTGACAGCCACCAGTGTCACCTCCCTGCTGGGGCTGGCACATGCACACCTGGGTGTGCAAACACCGGGGTGTTTGCCCAGGTCTCTGTGTGCCTGTTTTACATGGAGACAGGGTGTGAACCCAGGCAGGTGTGCCCACACTTTTGAGTGCACACTTTTGTGTACCAGGGTCTGTGTGCCCATATCTGCATGTCCCTGCATGTGCCCGTGTGTGTGCAGTCCTGTGCCTGCCCTGTGTGTGCATCCCCCCGTGTGCCCCTATCTGTGACCACCTGTACCCATGCAGAACCACCTTCCTGCTGGCCATGCCCTGGCAGATTGTCCCCTGGGAGTGGCACAGGTACTAGGGCCAGAGGGAGTGCTGGTGCTGCAGGGCATAAACCACAGCACTCCCCGCATCCCCTGTGTCCCATAGCGCCACTTGCAGCACTTGACACTCAGTCTAGGCAGCACAGGCATGCCCTGGGTTTTAGGTGTTCTGACAAGGACCTGGCCATCCTGCTTGTGCTGCCACCCTACCTGAGAGTGAACCCAAGGGTCCCGTCTCCTACAGCCACGCCATCTGCAGCCAAACTCTCCCGCAAAGACGCCCCCGTCCCTGTGCCCCACTGACCTTGCAGGATGTTGGCCGGCATGGGGTACAGCCTCTGGCCCAGGGGAGCCCCCCCCACCAGCTGCAGCAGCGGCAGTAAAAGCACGGGGGGGACCAGCCGGACCCCGAGAAGAGCGTCCCGTGTCCTCTTCCCTCTTAGCTCCATCCCCGGGCGGGCAAAGGGGGGCAGGCGGGGGGAACCCCCGAAATGCCCGAGGCAGGCAAGGAGGGATGGATATATACGGTGCCCCCCGGGCGGTGGGAGGAGAGAAGGGCCGGGGGAGCACAAACAGGCGAGTTCATTAATGTCGCGCCAAGATGCCAGCTCGGGGCGGGGGGCGCGGG
>VZRH01006020.1:0-97807 GCA_013397555.1 Urocynchramus pylzowi
TATTTATTAATATTATTTATTATATTTATTAATAAACATATAACAGCACTCAATTTTTTATTTATATCTGAAAACTAAGTAGGGGTTTTTTTGCATAAGTCTTGCAAGATGGAGATGAAACAGGATACTGGAAAAAGAATCCCTTAGCCTAATTAGTCAGGCTTTTCACCCTAAAATCTCCTTGCTATAATCAGCAAAGCTTGAAAATGGCTTGCAGTTTGACTTTAATTTTAGATCTATAAAAGTTTAGTGGGGACAGGAGAGTGAAAAAAAAAAAAAAAGAAAAAAGGCTGGGTATAATATTCAGCTTCACACTTAACCACTTCTCCTCTCCTAAGTTATGTAGCAGAAGAAAATACAGGAATATCAATCATCCTTATGGATCTTTACTTTTTATCCATTGTTCTATTGATCCCTTTCAACATTATTTCATAGATAGATTGCAATAAAGTGATTTCTTATTATGTTTCCATTTTAACTCATAAAGCACATGACACAACAGTTTTTGAATGAAGGACAGGTACCCTTAGGGAAAGAACAAAATCCTGGGTAAAAGCACAGATTTATTGATCTCTTCCTCAATAATGATGATTAAAATCTAATGAAGGATGATTGCCTTAATAAATTATTTAGCTCATTTTCCTTTTTCTGGATTCTAACTCAGTGAACTCATAAAAAAAAAAAAAAAACANTAAGGTGAATGAACGATATTAAAAAGAATTCAGAATGCATAAATGTATACTTCTAAAAGTATGCAAAAAAAAAAAAAACCAACAAAAACAAAACAAAAAAACAAGGCATTTAAGCACAAAATGTTGAAAGATTGGTTCTCCAATCAGTGTTAAAACACATGGTAAATAACAGCATTTTACAGACAAGAAATACTTTGGCCCATGGCCCATCTGATCAGCAGATGGAGAAAGAAAACAACATATCTTATGGAAAAGAGGGGAAGAGATTTTGTCAGATTTTCTACTTTCTAGGGAAATTTAAGAGCACTGTTTTCCCTACTCACATTTTCTCTTGCAATGGAACAATAAGGATTGTCCCAATAACCATATTTGTCTCTTATGTATGAGAATAGATCCTGTGGGTTAAGCTGGAGATATATAGTCACCCATTGAGTGCCTTCACCTCAAATCACAGGAATATTTAATTTTCAAGGCCTTTTATGACTAGGACTGCTCCTGGGATATCCTGCCCTGAAGCTGAGATTTACAGAACTGTATGTGATATTCACAGAAATAAATCTGGCAAAGGATGTCATTTGTTGGTTGGCTTAAAATCTTGTCCCTTCATTTTAATCTGTTAAAAATTTCAAACTAATGTTTCCTTCAAAGTTCTTGATAAGATTAGTATATACAGTATATATACTGGATGTCCACAAAGAATCAGATATATGACATAAAAACTAATCTATAGTCAGTATGCTTATACATACTTTACATCTGAATATTTCCTCTTTTTGAATGAAAGCTTGATTAAATAGTAGAAATACCAGCACAAGAAAGATAATATTTTTAGATGATGATGATGATGATGCATTAAAAATGAATGTGTCATATAAGCACCCTCCAATTAACCTCTCTGCCCCAGCTATAGTACCTAGTTATCTATTTGGATTGCTAGGGAAACACTTGTCTGTCAGGATGACTCTGAATATGCATAGGAGTGCATAGAGGTGTCATTCACTGAAAATAAGATTAATGATTTAAGCTAAAAGGATCTCACATTAACTTTCCACGAAAGGTCAGAAGAATCATATAAGCACCCATTTTCTCTTGTTAAAGTAATTCATGTAGTTTTCAATCAAGGACAATGTTCAAAATTGTGCATGCCTAGCTTGATATAACCTGATAATGAGTTTTTTAATAAGAGCAGTTATCTGTAAAAGTTACCTAGCTTTATGGAAAGAATTAGCTGGGAGATTTGACAGATGAAGCAAATGAAATGATATTTATACAAACTTACAAAAGTGGAGAAGTTCATTGAGGACTGTCAGCCATGGGATGGACCCCATGCTGGAGGGAGAGATTGTGAAGAGTCCTGAGGAAGGAGGACAATCAGAGATGACATGTGATGAGCTGACCACAGCCCCCATTCCCTAGCCCCTGTACCGCTTGAGGGGAGGAGGTAGAAAAACCAGGAATGAAGTTGCACCTGGGAAAAAAAGGAGGGGGTGGAGGAAAATCACAGAATCATTAAGGTTGTGGAAGACCTCTAAATTTATCGAGTCAAACCTTTAACCCAGCACTGACAACAAAATACACCACAGAGAGATACTGACTGGAGGGATTCCTCAGCAAGAGTGTGCATTTTTCCAGCGTGAAAAGCAGAATAGGAAGACTTTGACAGACATGGACTATTGAATTCATGAGTAACTGGGCAGGCAATCATATGTTTCTCAAGAAATTTTCACTCAGGGCAAGATTATCCTGTGAGAAAACCAATCTGAATGTAAAGGCATATGATTTAATTGTTTGCCCAAGAGAAAATCTCAAGGAAGAAGAAACAAAGTGAACATCCTGAGCTTTATTGAATGAGTACAGAATCAAGGTTTGATTCATCATCTGGTACTCTTTTTCTCTCTCTCTCTAGCACATACCTCTGTATATGGGTCTTGCTGTCCGGTGGTTAGGCCACAGAATTACAAATGGGGCTATGAATTCTGCATGCACTCCAGCACCTCACAGTAAATAATTTATATCTTATCCATATTTGTTTCTAAGAGAAAGGATTAAATAAATCAATATTTTGGAACTGATGTATCAGATTTAGATACATCTTACTACTAAAATTCAAATGTATTCTCATACTGAAAAAGAGAGAAAATCAAAGCAAACTCTTTGTCCAGGATAATCCTGCAGGTTTGCAATGGTGTTAGGAATGGACATTCCAACCCCATTCAACCCTACAGCATTTCTGCCTCCCAGAATGAAAGGATCAAGTTTCAGACGAGAGCTTCCTCTAAAGCTGCATAAAATTTCACACCAAAAGAAGTCCCATTTGAAAATAAAATGTGAAATTGCAGATTTATGCTTAGCATATGGAATTATAAATTATTTTTCAAAATGAGTGATCAATAAATTCAATATTTGGACAGCTCCTTGCATCATTTGTGTACATTAGATAATTTGTGTACATTATCTAAGAGGAAAGGAAGAAGACATAGTTATTGGCAGAGCTCAGTGTTCCAGATTTTGGAAGGAGGGAGTTAAACACCCAGGTGCTGAGGGGAGGCACACCTAGTTGAAAGAAGAATGACAAAGAAGGGAGAGAGTACAAAATGCCATATTTGTATAATGTATTTGCTATAAGGCAAAAAGTAGACATCCCCAAAGCAGCAAGTTAGCTTCCATGGATCCTGTCCTCAGGCACTTCATTTTCTTCATTAACAACAAAGAGAATTTAGTCTGCCAGGGAGATAAATGTCATTTTAGAATACAACAACACTTCAGCGCATAGATCTACTTGTAAATCTCAGGTAAAATGTTTGGCTCAATGTTACACAAGAAATTTCAGGAAAGGAAATTATTGAACCAAATGAAGGATTGTCACCCTGGTCTTTTGAGATTTTCTAAGCCTTCTGATGTTTACACTCTTGTAATGGAGTTTCTCACACACTTTCATGTAAATAATGATTGTTTACATTCTTCTATGTAGGAGGAGAAGTTTGATGGACTGTTAGTCTGACCAGTGTGGTTGGAAAGGTAGCAATGTCATCCTCCAATCCACTGTCACTTCTGGAATTCTATAAATGTTGAGGTCTGAAAAATAAAGTGCTCTTTTCCTGTTCCTGTTCGGATGCTGGAACATCATGTGTGAGTGTGTTATACTTGTGTCACAACTGTCACAAAGGATTATTTGAATGGGTATATAGCTATATAGTGCCAGGTTGTTGGACCAGCTCTTATTATTACACAATTTATTTCAAAAGATGGACAATAGTCAGTACACTTCCTCAGCCAGGTGTTTCAGAATAAATAATCTAATTTTTTTCTTTATTATAATTTGGAAAGGATACCTGAAAAGTTATTGGGAAATATTTTGGACATTTGAGCAATTCTTAAACTACTAGTGTCAGAAATCTGGATTTACTATGGAGGCATAGGCTAATTCCTACTCAGAACAAATCCCTATTTTATGTCCCAAAAAATTCAGTTTGAGTTTTGGAAACCTTGGGAGCAGTTTATTTAAAAATTGTTTATTCACAAAGACATATATGTACCCATCAATGCCCACCAGAACAAAATCCTAATTCAAAACAAGAAAAGACCATTTATGGTAAAAAAAAAATCTTACATTTGAAAAGCATGATAGAAAAAATATCTTACACTGAATAAATATTGTCGGTTTTCAAGACAGTAGCATGGCTTACGTTTTTCATGCTATTGTTTTATTTAACTGAACTAGAAATTATGAAATTAAATTCAATGAATTCAGGAGAACAATAATGTATATTATTGTATAATGTATATGCACAACTTCATTATCCAAAGACTTGTTTTCTCCTGACTGTCTCTTTATAGGAAATAGCTCTCTTTGATTGCAAGGATTAAAAGCATTTCAGTGAAGAAATTTAAACTTTCCTCAGTTGACTAAATTTGAAAAGAAGATCTAGAAGACCCAATTGAAATGTTGAAAATGACACAGATAAGAATTAAAAGGGATCATTTATCTACTTATCCAATTTTTACAGTCTAGTATACAAGAAAATTTGGTATGATTATTCATTAAATTGTTAAACTTACAGTAGAGAAAATATTAATTGATATATTGAAAATTTCATCGCCTTGGGGACTTTGTCATTTAGACTGGTCAGAAAAAAATTCTGCACGTGGATTGAAAGTGCAGTTAAGTGTAGAGGTATGAACAAGGTCAGAACAGATTCAGAAGAGTGACTTCTTTCATGAAGTCTTTGATGAATATTCCTTTCTTCTGCTTCATGTTCCTCAATGAGTCTTCACAGATAAATTAGAGCCAACTGCCACCTCCAAAAGCTGATATTCCAGTTGCAGTAATGTATAATGGTATGATTCAGATCTACCTAGATGCAGTCCTGAATAACCAAGCAATGTTGCAGTTGATTTGGATATTTTAAAAACATGTGTACCTCAGTTTTGTTTGCACATTACAGAGCAGATAAGCCTCTGAAAAGCTGTTAAATCTGTGCCTCATGTATCCCCCTTTCCACACTACAGTTTCTGCTAAAGGAATGTTTTCAGAATATACTTGTATCTCTTGACATCAGTTGGGCAATACAGATTTTGTAACTTTCCTACTTTAGAAAACATAAATATTGAAGCACATTTGGAGTTTTTGAACTTATAGGGGAAGAGAGAATGCAGGTCTATTCAAGTATAAGAAGGAATGACTACAGGAAAGAAGCAACTTTTAAAAGAAGATGTAATCAGACTTCACTGGAAAATGGGATTCTCGCTTAGTCTTCAGTTTCTTTTCATTCCTTCATCCATTAAAGAGACCACATTTTGTTTAAAGTCTTACCTTTCAAGCTTGTTCCAAGAGCTGTTTTTGAATTCAAGGTTTTTAAAATCTAAAATAGTTGCTTCAGTTATCTTTACCTGAAATATATGCTGTTCTATTTTATACAGCTGCTAAAAATATATTAACCAATTTTCAAGACTAAATCTTTTTAACTAATCATTTTATCCTTTCATGTTTAGATTCATGGTGATTTTAAAGATGGAAACCATGATCATTCTTAAAGCCTAAGATTTTATCCTAATGTATTAGGAATAGTAGAGGTGGAGTTAATTTTCCCCACAGCAGCCCTCACAGTGCTGTGCTCTGCACTGGTAGCTGGAAAGGTGTTGATAAAATATCATGGTTTTGGCTACTGCTGAGCAAAGCTGGAACAGCATCACTGCTGTCTCTCAACATTCCCCTCCAACATCAGTAGGCTGGAGATGGGCAAGATCCTGGGAGGGGGCAAAACCAGTTCAGCTGACCCAAAGTGACCCAAGGGGTAGAGCCATACCATAGTGAATTAGCTCAGATATAAAAGCTAACAAAAAGAGGAGGAAGGAGAGGCATTCTTTATTTACAATATTTGCCTTCCAGAGCAACCTCTAGACATGCCCTGCTTCCTGGAAAGTAGCCAGACAACACTTGCTGATGGGAAGAAGGGAATACCTTTTTTCTTCTCTTTGCTTGTGTGTGTGTAAACTTTCACTTTTGCGTTAGTAAACTGTCTCATCAAAACCTGCAAGTTTTTTTCTATCTAATTTTCTCTCCCCTGGCTGAGAAGGCAGAGTGATAGAGAGGATTGATGGGCACTGGCTGTCTGGGCTTATCCACAGGTAAAAACAGGTTGGGAGAGTTTAGAAAAAGAGTGACTCTCTTGAACAGTGAAGTTTTCCCCAGAACTGTATTAAACACTAACACACTGATTTTATTATTGATGCAATCCTAATTTCTTGAAAAATATTTAAAACTGCATGTTGACACTGTGTATTGATCTGGAGATATGACCAGTTAGATGTATTGCTTTCCATTTATACACATACATAACCTCTTTTCATATAATTGCAAATTATATATTTTTAGCACTTTTTTTACCTTAGGGAGTCAATAGTATAATGTAAAAAAATTTCAATCTTAGAAACTAATAGTGTATTTTATAGAAATAATCAGTCTTTTGTTATACTAGCTATGTCCTGCAGTTTGGATTTCAGAACAATAATCTGTTCTTATATTGTGGGACAGTTCCTTATTGTTTGGAAACATTTGCTGGAATTCTTTAAATTTTTTCATGGACTACTGAAAAAATAAATCAAATTAAATGGAACTGTACAGGTACAAATGATGACACAACAGCACAACTCACAAGAAATAAAGCCTGCACAAACTCGAAAAGGCTAATTTAACTTGCCCATCCAAATGGAACTTTCCAAAGACAATCTGTTCATGCTTCTTTATTTTGCAAAGTTCACTTGAATGATAATTTAATCATTGGCAAGCCCTGTTCATTTGCAATTCAGTATCTTAGGTTCATGCCATATTAGATGGTATCTCTGTGATTTGTGTATTGCAAGTCAAATCAGGGCTTTTCCAGCTGAACAGAGGTAGGAAGATTTGAGGATGTTTGTTTTCACACTAGAGACACAGGATGTTGGTTTATTTGCTTCTCACATGTGTATGAGATTCATTATTAGAGCTGTGGTTATCCAAACAGAACTGCAACATTCATATTTGGCTATGCTCAACACTCCAGAGCAAAGAGTGTTGAGGGTACTTAGCAGTGAGGCATCCTTGCATGGCAAGCCTTGAAATCTTTTGCCTGAGTGCAAAATGCCAATCATTTATTTTCACTTTCTTCCAGCTGAGATCAGGACAGTCAGCACAGAGTGAAATCAGAAAGTCAACTTCTGCTACTCATAATCCTGAAATCAGCTCTCCCATCACAAACACTGCAGGATGTTATCTTAATCTTCAGCAATTAGTCATCAGATAATATAAAGATAACTTTTATAGTGTCTATCATAGTGTCACCATCTTCTGAAAAAAAAAACCAACTTACACTCTCTCAGCTCTGTCTTCCTTAGCCCTTAGGAATTTGGCTAGTTTCCATGTGTAACACATAAGAACAAAGGGTCTATGCAAGACTTCATTGTTTATTAACATGACAGAAAATTTGCTTCACACTTCCTCTGCAACACTCCACTCAGTAATGTGTATTGTTTGGATAGTGTTGGCTGCCTCTATGTTTTCTCTTTTCAAGACCCTAGAATTTTTGCACTGCAAACTAACTAGTTTTACTGTATGGTCAGTGAAGTGCTTTTCACAGATAAAGATTGGAGTTTGGAGAATTTAAAATAAAAATGACCAAACATATCAATCTTCTTGGTTTACCAAAAGATATATTTCTTTTTTTCATCAGGTCTAGCCTGTTTGCTGTATGACTTTTGTTCAAAGAACTATTCCAAGCACAAGAAGATGCAGCTGTGGGTACACCATCAACATAGACACAGAATATCAGAATGGCTGCCTGGAAAAGTAAAGCTCTTCTTGAAATAACAGACTTTACTTGAAATAACAAAATTTACTTAAAAATTTTATTCCTTATAGATGGAAAATTTGCTTCATGTAGGAACAGAAATGGTTCTTTATATAGCAATGTCCTTCTGCTCTTCTTGCCTTCATTCCCTATATGTCTTTAAAGCTCTGTATGAGTGAAGCAGGGATTTTGCAAACAGGCTTGTCTGATCATCCCAAATCATCTACAGAGCAGATGTACCTATCAACCAAGCCATACAGGGATGGGGCAAAAACAGGGAAGAAATTATGATCTCATAATGCGAACCCCCAGTGGGACATGAGAAGAGCACTCAGATATCCAAATTAAAAAGAGTTATAAAATCCTCACTTATCCTTTCACTGTGCCTGTGAAATCTTTCCAGATGAGATGCAACATGATTGTCCATAAACTTTTTCCACCACAGACTGGACCAAACTTAACTACTTTACAGTTAGACAGTGACTAATGTGGTATGATTAGATTTAGTAACAGGTAAACAGATATTTGGTAACTAACTAAGGTGATTGGACACACTTACTTGAGTATAAGCTGGTTGCACAACAAATATTAAGAGTTGTGCAGCTTCCCTTTGGTGCTTTTCTGAATTGATGAAAGTATACATATATATATTGTATATATACACTTATTCATTTCATTACTTATGATCAAATAACAACACTTATGAGAAGCAAAGAAAATAAAATGCTATTTGAGAATTCATCTATTTCTGCTTCACTCAAACCAAATCAGCCTGTTGAGAATTGCAGTGATCAAATGGATAATTAGCATTGTAATTGTTATATTTGTTTTTTTACGAGACTTTAATGTGTTATTTGTTTCTCCCCCTCTTCTTCTTTCCCTCTTGATATTTTAATATTAATTGTTTAGTCAAAAGACTTTAGTCAATCTGTGAAAGTAAATGAATTGTAAACTATCCACCCACTATGTCCCTTTGTCTGTTATATTAACTATGATTGTATTCATTAATACAGATTTTTCATCTGTTAAGGGGAATTACTGATGCTCAATAGCAACAATAGATACTGAAAAGCTTTTAGTGCAGAGAAAAAAGTGGATCCAACCCCAGAGAAGGTTCTAGTGCAAAGAATAAAGACACGGCATATCAGTTAACTGTGTATGTCACAAACTATTCTGCCCAACATTTTTTATTTTTCTTTCAGAGCTTGTGGTGTTACCATCATCTCAATCAGGAGGAGGCTGGGTGGCTTTTCCTCCTGACTCACTGCAGAAGAACTAGTTCATCGTGTGAAAAGTCTTCACATTTCCCAAACATCTTTCCATAGTTGAAAGGTTTTCCTTTATATAGCAAGTTTAACTGTAGGATTATATTGTGTAAGTGTAAGACTTTCAGAACAGTGTAAGAATGTGAAAACAGATACTTTGAATGGAATATGTTTCCAAGACAGCCACAGGACTCTGATCTCAAACTATGAAGCCTGTATGGTCTTTACTGCTTCTGTCCTTGAATGTGGTTGAAGTAAAGAGATTTGTACAAACATAATAACACAAAATTTTACTTTTTCATACTGAATTAGCTTGTCTGACTACTATTATTTCAATTTAGCATAGATTTTATGTTTGAGCTTAATTAAAACACTGAATTCAAGTTCCATTTCACTGGTCTCCAGCATACAGGGTATTGAAAAATAATTGTATAAGAACAGAACAAATGACCACCCATGACTTTAGGCATATTATATTTTACCAGATACAATGAGATTTGGGAGAAAAAAATCATAGTGTTGTTAGGGCCCATGATACTTCTCTTCTGACAACAACCAACTGAGAAGGAATAGATTGCAGAAACTTCCAATACACAGACATTTAAAATTTAACTGCTGAAACACTAGTTCTTTGTTGAAACTTTGACACAACTCTTTTGAAATGTGTGAAAGTACCTGAAGAATTTACTTCTACTCCAGAAGACATAAGTAGATTATATAGTCCCCAATGGATTTCAATTAATTTGTTCTGTATGGACAAGATTTTGAGCTGACAGAAAAATTTATAAGCCTAAAATGAATCTTTTTATTCCACCTCTTCAGTATTTTGAGATTCATGAAATTACATTTCATTATGACTCTTGCAGTACTGATAGTAGTCTGGAAGAAGCAAGCATCTTCTAATATAGGATATTTATATCTCTTAAATATGAACACTTACTAAATGACTTTTGATGGATACTATAAAACTATTACAATTGAGGATTTTTGTTACATGTTTAACTCAAAAAACTTTTAAATATATTAGCAATAAGAACATTGTAAAAGTAACAATACTTTTCACACGTTCCCACTGTATTTTTATCTTACCATGCTCTTGCATGAGCAACTTCTGACTGTACAAAGACTACCAATACTTCCACACTGCAGCAGCAGCAACAAAACTGCATGTTTTTGTTCAGAAGATGCTGTCATGTTTCTTTCATCATAGAGAAGAAAACAGAACTGACCAAGTTCATGAATAATAAATTCTGTTCCAGAAAAAAAAAAAAGTACCAAACCCCCAACAACCAACAATACCAACAAACAAATAGCTCTTTGTCAAAAGCAAAAAAAGGTATGGATTTTGATTGAAGAATTAATTAATAAAAGTCTGAAATGTAAATAGAAATAGAAATATATCAAGACTCTTAATTCAAACAGAGAGAAGATAATTTAGGAATTTGACAGTTTATCTCCATAGGTGCTGGTCATTTCTTACAGTGAAAGCAAGCAGTGTAGAAACCTGAGAGGAACACAGCAGGGAAGTACTGTGCTACAGTCAGCCCTGCCAAGCCCCACAAGTGGTCTACTCAGCTCATTTCACTTCCATAGATAAGCTCTGATGCTACCAATCTCTCCTTTTTTTTTTTTTTCCTTATAGTAACATAAATACTTCTATCCATAGGAGTTCACTTAAATAAGAAAAACATTCACAGCACTGAAGGCTAAACCTTCATTTCATCCTTCAACCTTTTGTTAAGGATGCTATTAAAGGGTCTCACAATATGCCATGTACATTGACATTTTTTGTAGTAGTCTGAGAGCTGTTCTCTGTTTTGCTATTGAAACTAAATTATTCTAAATCCTCAGTATCAACAGGTCCCTTCCATGTGTAGATTTAATGGTGGTCATTCACGGCCAAAAATATATATGTGCCCCTCGTTACATTTCTCCTTTGAGCTTCTTTCCTGTTTGCACTACTGCTTTTTTGTTGTTTTGTTTTGGGTTTGGTGGGTTGTTTTGGTATTTTATTTTATTTTATTTTATTTTACCACCCTTTTTGCAGCCTCTAAATTTAAGGGGTCTGGCTGCAATAAGAAAAGACAATGCACAAGTATATCAAAACAGCTAATCATAGTCTTGGCAGAGAAGTCTGTTGAGCAGTCTGGGATGGCAGGGCTGCATCTTCTGTAGCCATGCAATTTCATTGCCATGTTCCTTAACAGCCAGCTGTACAGCATCATAACAATTCAATGCAATGAATTTCAGTGAAATGCATTATAAGGGAGTCAATTATCATATGAACTCTAAGCTCTAGGTTAGGTTAGTATTTATTTGATTTTTATGGGAAGGGAAAAGGAAAATACTCTTATAGCAGCCAGAACATAAAAATGTTCGTGTCTTATCAATTATGTAGAGAGAGCATGTAGATTTTCCTTCATACAGAAAAGGTTCTGAACATAGCAACATCACTCTGTCATTTCATCCTACCCACAGTAATTATTCTTAGAACCATTTTTGACCATCATATCTTTATGCCAATTTTTTAGGATACAGATTGTATTGCTAATTTATGTTACTCTCAAAATATTGACATGCCCTCTTGTAGTACTCATTCCAAAAACTACAAAAAGCTTTCATTCTCCAGATTTTTGCTCATAGAAGTGCACAGAGCACCTTTATCATGATTATATATTGGATTAAGGTCTCCAAGGCAGAAGGCAGGAGTGTCTTCAATTTGACTGGTGTAATAAATGTCCAAACTCAGCAAAGAAGTAAACCAATGACAAGCCTCCACAAATTAATGTCTTCTGGCTTCTGGAGGTCACTGGCAAGCTGAATAAGTATGAATCAAATTGAGAGAGGATAAGCCAATTAAAAAACCAATTCAAAATGGGGGTGACAATGTCTTCTATGTTTTCTGTCATCTCTGGATCCACAAGAATCAGGTTTCCCTTGGAGATAGGAACATAAACCAGTCCTTCCTTATAGATCATATCTGGAAGATGGGAAGATAGCCATACCTCCTAAACTGGTAGTCACCAGGTCACCTAGGTTGCATGTCTAATACATATCTATTAGCTGGATGATTTTAAAATACTTCCTGGCATAGCCACCTTCTAACTATTCTTCTGTTTTGTTTTGGAAGAAGTAAATATTCCCTGAAAGACTGAAAAAAACAGAGCAATCCAGGAAATAACTGAATATTTTTCATTAAGTTTTTATTGAACCTGAACTAACCTCTAGCTCTCCTTTCCTATATGCTCTAATTAAAAGGATATAGAATTAGCTATATTGCCACATTTTCTCTATTTCTGGATGTAAATATTTATTGCTAATCTCAGGCAATGTTTTAATTTGGGAGGAATAAACAATTCAAATATCAGGATATTGATTAAAGCATTTACCTGACTGACAGCAGATACAAACACAAATACCTCAGGTAGGTATTTTGAGAGGTGTTTCTACAGTGTGTCAGGTGAATTACCAGTCTCTAAGTCACTGGATGGTGGATATGAGAAAGCCTCTGCTTTTGGTTTACCAGGGTTCAATCTGGAAGTTGAAACATGATGCCAGGTGGTTTTCAGCCTCTAAGTACAAAAGCTGAATAAACAGCTGCCGTGTTAATGCCCAGAAAACACAAACCAAATATCTCTGTTGTGAACATTAGACAGGACATGCCCAAATAAAATAGCCAAGGAGACAGATTGGTAAATATATATCTCCCTGGAGACACTACCTGATTCCAGTTTTAGAGTATGAGAGAAGACCAAAATTTTGTCTTTGTCGTCCACAGGTTCAAGTAAAAAGCAGTTCACCTTGAAATGTAGATCACCACTATACAATGTAATGGGAAGATTCCTGTTGATTTCATCAATTCACTTGTGACTTCGAGGTCTTTTTGAGCAGTTCTGTCTCTGATATATTCAAAAGAGTGACTTCAAAAGATTCTTAACAGTGATCATCCTTTTTTTTCAAGCAAAAACCAAAGCCTCCATGACCTACAAGACATACATTCTTGGAGCTGTATTATCTTTTGGATATTATCATTGATTTAAATCAGACTTCAAGAAACATTTACATTTCCTTATGACTGATATATTCCATTCAGCTGAAGAGAAACAGTTTGGTTCACTTTAAAAAAATACTAGCATTCATCACCACGACTTTGATGTTGGGCTTATTGTATCACAGATTTCTTAATAATTTGAATTAGAGGAGGGACTGCAGTAAGTATGCTTTCTAACTCTAATGATAAATAATAATGTGCTTCCTCTTAATTAATATGGGGGTTTTTTTTAATTAAAAGGATTACTAAAGTGTCTTTTTGAAATCATTACCCTGATTAGCATACCATTAGCCTACACACATCTTGAAAAATAAAATAAGCATGAGTGCATAGCCAAAGGAAAGACATACTTTTCTCCATAATAATGAAAGTAATAATCAACAGTTACAGATGTGAGCTTTATTTGCTAAATGCATAGGTTATAAAACTCCCAACACTGTAGCTACTTTGACTGTAATAGTCTTGTAGTCTTTTGTTATGCAAAAAAAAATCACTCAGAAAATCTTTATGGATATCAGAAAGGAAATCTTCTAGCTTTTAATCTTGGAGATGATGATGGTCTTGTTGTTGTGGACAATACTTAGTGTAATGGGCCACTGATCTCTGTCTGAAAGCTGTATGTACTGCTTTAAGAGAGGTTGAAGACAGTTTCTACTGTGTAAACCCAAATTTAAGTGGTAAAATATGCGCCAGAAATAAGGTGAAATAAGTAATTGTGAAGGCAAAATTAAAAACATCAAAATGTTGTCCAGGTGATTTCCCTTCTTTATAAAACAAAGAAACACTCATTTAATTTGTTTACTTTCTTTCCCAGAACTAAATGCCTGCTTTTCATTTATGTATGATTTACTGTCTATTTAAATAGACGAACTCTAAGAACCACTAGAGACAGTTCAGGGTCTGTTATGGTACAGTTGTTAAGCAATGTTTCAAATAGGACTTGGATTTATTTCTTTGAAATGCACCTCTTGCTCTTGGTGAAATTAGAAGCCTATTCTTCTCTGCCTGACTAATTATCCTTTTCTAGTTTTGTCAACAAATCAACTTAATAATAGGCTTAGCTGTTTACCAAACCAATGATGTTGTTTAAAAATGTCTCCTAAAAGGTTCTCAGCTTGGAACGTGTGAAGAATCTTAAACATTTTTTTACAAGAAAATAAATTCAATATGTGATAAAGAGAACATGAAATTTTGCATGAAAACAAAGAAGACTGAACTTTATCTCTCAGAGGAAATGGACAACATGTGCCTAAAAGAGATTAACAGTTCCCTCTCATATTTTACTTTGATGAAACAAGCATTCAGATATGTCCTCTGCATTTTTTTTTGACAAATTATGGAAGTACTGATGTATCACCATGCTTAGTCTGTTCTCAGGACTTTTGCTTACAGGTAGTGCGATTTATTTCACAGAACCACATGAGGTGGCCTAATTCCTAGTGGTCATCTACTTCAAATTTATGCCCAAAGAAAGTCCATTTAAGGTTGCTCAGGAAATTTTCCCATCTAATTCCTTTAGAGTCTTGTCTCTTTTCTTCAAGGAAGAAAAAGCCATGGCTTTAGTCATATCAGCTAATATTTTGGTGTTTGAATAAGGATGAGATTCACTTAATCTCATATATATCTGATATGGTTATTGGGAATCAGTATAAAAGACTAAAAAAGTCCAGAATTTTATTCTTCTCATTTTAGGGAAAAAAAACCACACAGCATAATATGAATCATGCTCTGTATTTTTCTACTCTTCACTAATCATAATGACACCTAAGGTTATTGATTCTAATGGAGCGGCCAAATGTTAAAAGTCAGCCAGGATGTGCCTTATGCTAGTAGAAGTAAGCAAAAACTTTTTTATCACCTTGGTAAAATTACCATCAATTATGATATCTGAAAGAGACATTTTAGCACTAATAGAAAAAGAGTGATGGTTATTCTCAAATTACTCCAGCTGCCTTAAAGAACAGAGCTGAAAATAATACTGTGTTGTCTTCATAGAACAGTCCACTTTGATACTGATCACAAAAAAATTATGTCAAATAATCATGGAGGAAGTTCAATCCTGTTTGGTCACCTAGTCACTGGAAGTTTCACCTTGGTTTCTTCTTCCTGACTGCTACAGTTTATCCACATGTTGACCACCATCAGTTTTTTTTTTGTTTTTTTTTTTTTTGTTTTGTTTTTTTTTGTTTTTATGTTTTAGGAAATAATATTGGGAAGATTTGCTTTTGAACAAAGTTCTTGTCCCTTTTCTTCCAGCTACAGCCCTCATATGAAAAGGGGTATATGCATATATTTATGCATATACCTCATAAATGTCAGAATAATTTCTGGTAAGATGATGGCAAAAATAACAGTAAATAACTTTCTACTGAGGACTGATAAATCTTCCTTCACAGTTAATGATTAAACTCCCATTGACCTCCATCATCAAAATTGAATGTTTAGTCATAAATTAGCCTCCTAATTACTCGTCATTATTCAGTTATTTCAGCCACTTAATCATGAATCCTTTCCAGTGCCTTCCATGAACAGCTGCCAGCTTAACTGAGGTTTTTTTGTTGTTTGATTCCCTCACTGGTTATTGACAAGAACAGTCTATATACAGTATTTCAGATGCAAAGTACTACCCAGAGAAACCTGATCAAGGGCATGACACTTCTGTGTACACAGCTTTCAGTCATGTTTTCTGAACTGTCACATTAAAAACTATTGTTCAGTCTAATTTACTGCTGGTGTCTTTTGGTCTCCTTTGGCAGTACTCTGGCATCTAAATTTCTTTGTGTATCTCACGTAGCTTACAGGTCTGGGGGAGGATGATTTGGAAGACTTAATAATATCTGATTTTCCAAAGTAAAAACACCAATATAAGAGACGGTAAAGGAGCTGCACACATGAGCATAGGTCATAGAATCAAAGAACCACAGAATGCTTTGGGTTGGAGGGGACCTTAAAGATCATTTATTTCCAGTCCCCATGCTGTGGGCTTGGACATCTTCTGCTAGACCAAGTCCCATCCAACCTAGCCTGGAACATTTCCAGGTATGGGGGACAGAAAACTCATCTCTCAGCATGAATTTCAAGCAAATGCCACTGTACCGATCCTACATCCTTATGAAAGTTTCATAAAATTTTCATGAGTCAGCCTTTCTGGTCACTTTTTTTTCTGGTCATCGACTAAGAAGGATTTAGGATTCTTTCACGTGATTGGAACCTCGGCAAATATCTGATTTATTATTTTATTCTTTTTTTTTTTTTTTTTCCCCGATGGTGTTACCACATTGTCTGCCCAGGTTTCACAGGATTTAAATTAGAAATATAAGTTAGAATAAAATCTTGATGCTTAGGAGCATAGTTAAGCTCTTTTCTCTTCAATTGTACACATCCTCTTTCCAAGTGTTTTTAATTCGTGATATATTTATTTTAATAGCTTGTTGGAAAATGAGTAAAGTGTAACTTACTGGAATTCCCCTCTCTTCATTTTGAGCTGGTGGCACAATCACCTTCCCATGCCATTCTTCAAAATGTCAGTGAACATGTCCTTATAGCAATAACAGTTGAACAGTTCTCCTGTTAAGAACTTTTATCCCAAACATAAAGACTCATGTCTCCCTGAAATGGCAGCACCTTATCCATAAACAGTGAACCTACATAACAGGTTAGAGTATCAAGTTAAGAATATCACATCTGATTAAAACCACAGGTGAAATTTAGATCAGCAAAACGCAATTATCTGAACAGAAGGACACCTAGGTTATCTCCTGCTCTTATAGAGGCTGGCATGGGATCATTAGTGACCACATGTAGTCAGAAGCTAATTTTCTGTCTCATCTGAAAGACATCATCTCCAGCAGCACAACAGCCAACACACATGCTGGGATAAAAATTGAGAGTTAGTCTATTAACAGAAATGTTGACAGCGCCTCTCATAGCACCTTGCTGTTTGTTGGGTGCCTCTTCCAGCATGATCCTGATTATGCAGTTGTAGGTAAATAATTTATGTTCTGTATTGGATTTTTGGGCCTGTGCCTGCAGCAGCTTCCGACTGTTCTGTTAAAATAGCACCTTTAACTTAAACTCTCTGTTCTGTGAGTTCTCTGTACTGCATTGAAGGAAAATGGGGACCTGATAATTACAAAAAACCTGAAATGAACTGATGTGTAAAAACATTTTATGAACTATTGAGCAGTCATAAAAGTATGGCCAGATTTGAATGGTCTTGCTAGGACATAATCATTTGATTCTAAGCTGTCTTTAATCAATAAACAGTCCATAGTCCCACTCTTCTGTAGATTCCACATTCATTGGCAGTCAAGATGTTAAACATAAAAAATTAAGGCTAGATGTTTTTCAGTTATCATAGCCCCTTGTACTCCTGATTCCAGGCCATGGCTGTACTAGTCACCCTGTTACTTGACAAGTCATACCTTCCACAGTGTGACATTTAATTACAGTTATTCAATATATTAGCTATTTGTACTGTAAGGGAAAGAGATTAGAAACCAAAATAAGTGCATGCAATCCCCAAGGCAGGTTGAAAGGGCTGAAGAAGCACATATTTTTCCTAACACAGTCCTGTGCTTCTGTGAATTTGATGCAGTTGTCAAACAATGTCACTTTGACACATGGTAGCACCAGATAATCAGATTACAATGAAAAACAATAAAATGGGAATTGAGCTGGGTGTTTCTTGACCCACTCTGTCATTCACACTGGGAATCTTTCAAAGGTATCTGATGACAGGGCAGCAAGAGGGCCATGTCCTTGAATAACTCAGCAGCTGCATCAAAAAAAGTCAGCTCTGCTTTCCTTCTATTGCAGTATTTTCTTTTTGAATCTCATGTCTCCTGTATATTTGTCTTCCCTGCCACTTTCCTATGTTAGCCTTATAGAGGAGCAAAACTAGAGACATGAAAGTGCAACAAATGTGGAATGATAGAATAACAGAATATCCTGAGTTGGAAGGGGTCCATAAGGTTCATTGAGTCCAGCTCCTGGCCCTGCAAAGGACGCCCCAAGAGCCACACCATGTGCCCCACAGGTGCTGGGACCACTTCCCTGGGGAGCCTGTTCCAGAGCCCCACCACCCTCTGGGTGAATAATGTCTATATCCACCCTAAGCCTGTCCTGACACAACTTCAGGCCATTCCCTCAGGTCCTGTCACTGGTCACCACAAAGAAGAGAACATTGCCTGCCCTGTTGCCTACCCTTGTGAGGAAGCTGTACACAGCAATGAGGTTTCCCCTCAGTCTCCTCTTCCCCAGGCCAAACAAACCAAGTGAGTTGAGCCACTCCTCACAAGGCTTCCCCTCTAGACCCTTCACCATCTACATAGCTCTCCTCTTTCATAACCTCTCTTCTCTTCCTCATCCTCCTAACTGGGAAAATGTAGGAGGGTTGCATTTAACTTAATAACTGGGTATCAGTCTTTAGGTGATTTGATAAAATTCAAAATATCTTTGCTGCTTCTGGACTTGATCAGGGTTGTGTTTTTCTCTCACCAATACAAAGAATTGCTGCCTCATTCATTTTGCAGCCCACATGGCACATTTTGCACCTTTTTTTTTAAGTGTATTTAGTGTCATTTTAGCATGTAAATCTAATACTCGTTCCCAAACCTAGTGCACGCATTCAGAAAAGCTGAAGTCCAAGCAACATCGAGGCTGGGTCTCTGGGGTAATGCTCTTACAGAACAGAGGTTTTATTTGTTCCAGACCTGACTGTCTCAGAACTGGCTGTTTTAACCTCAGGTTGAAATTGCCTAAAGCAATTTGGGATGATCCTTGGATTTCCAGTAGAGTCAACAGTTTGTAAAAAAGGCTTAACTCACAGAACTCTGAATGATCTAGGATAACAGGGATGAAAGATTAATAAAGAAAAATAAAGAACATGTACTGTAGTCCCCAGGAAACATTGAATTGTTCTCTCTAGTCCATGATCTCAAGGCTTTCTTTTTTTTTAGTGTGAGCTAGTTAACACTGTTGTCCTGCACGCTATTACACATCATTAATGAAAAAACTGAATTTTTCCTTTTTTCCATTCCATCTGGCAACAATGTGGAACTCTTTTGTCTATCACTTAGCCTTTATTAGAACTCTTTCTCACTTCAACATCCTTAACTCCTAGATGTCCTGTAAGATATGCCAGGTATCCCACCATCTCATTTCTTGATTTTAATCACCTTTTATTTAATTCATATAGATGATCATAGCTGATTCCATAATCAGGGTATCTGCTTTTAGTGACTCCATTAACAACATAATATATGCCCAAAGAGACACCTACCACTGGATATGTCACCACAAAGCATATAAAGCATATATCTAAACATATTTGTCTTGTTAACCATGTGGCCAAATAAAGAGAAACTGAGTGACTATTACAACAAAGTCTTGCTTCCTAGATTTACAAATAGGCACGTCCAAATTTTGAAGATGATGCAGCTGACTGATAATTTTCAAAGGCCAATATTTTTTGGAAACTGGTCTAATTTCTCACTTCACTACTTTTGTAAGACTTTTGCTTTTATAAGTTATATTTGTGTGTTTCTTAATGATTTCTGCTAGATCCTTCTGGCATTTTCAGAACTAAGGTTTTGCTGGCAAGGAGCACTTCCAGGCCCTGATTGTTTCCTGCCCATTTCTCCTGTGCACTTCAGAAATGCAGCTCTGGCATAGAATATGTGGGAGATGCTTCAGGTGAGTCTTCTCTATTTAAGATTTTCAGAGGAAAAAATAATGTTGAATACACTAAGAGATATATAGTAGCCTCTGGAGAGCCTAAATAGCATTTCAATTCTTTTTCAAATTGGAATCCAATAAATTTTTTTCAGGATTTAGGTATTTGGTCAAGCTTCACAAATTTCTAATTTTCCCTTTCTCAGCTTATTTTATGAGAATATCTTTATACGTAACTAATGACTAACTTTCAGCAGGACTATTTTAACAATACAGTGTGAACTCAAGACCACTAGAGACTGAGTCTTCATGGAGAGATGTCAGTGGTATTGGGATGCAACCAGGGCTTGTGTATGAAGGTGTGTCCTCAGCTCAACACATGTCCTGACAAAAGTACAGTTTCAGTTATAATGGAAAAGGGAAGGAATTTCATGTTACGTGGTGCTTTAGCATCTTATCTCCTTTCTTTCATAAACTGGTTTAGGAAAAAATCAGATTAAATTACTGAATAAACCCATCCGCACTCTTTCAGAAAGGAATTCAGGAAAGATTAAAGTGAAATAAATCCCTTGTGGTATAATATAATGGTGGTTGACCTAAGAGATTCTAATGTTTCCTGGGAAGCTTTTCTGTCTTACTATGCAAATCTACAGAAACATGAATTGTTGACCAAAGAGACTCTTCTGAAGCAGCTATCCAGTCAATGAGTACTTTGGAACACTTCAACATGCACATGATTATCTAAGCAGATAGTAAGAGCTTCTTTGGACCACAACAGGGCTCCCTTGTGCCAAAGGACCCTGGAGCTCATACTTGTATAGAATATCTATTTAATTTGCTCCTTAATTCATATGTTATCTTTTCTTAGAAATTCATTCCTATTTTCCATAGCCTAATAACTCTATCCACTGTCATTAGTTTTTTGTAAACTTAAAGCAGAGGAATGGCTTGATACAATTTCATTTAAACAAAAACACTCTTGGAAACACTGAAAACTCTTTTTTTACACCAAAATCAAGCAGAACTATTAAAGTAGGTAGTCCAAGAGGCCCAAAGATGATATGATGAAAAAACTTCAACATGACAAATTATCAAATATACAGTCAAAGTATTCATGCGAAGTCAGAAATGCCAATGGAATTACTGCTTTTTCTTTTATTTGGCATCTTAAAATGTTTCTGTTCTTTTGCTCCTTGCCACAAACTGTGTAAAAAGCAGGGCCAAGAATAGGACTTTAGCATCAGAGTGTGACTGGATGGCAAAGAATTGTCTGGTCTCTCTCAGCTGCTGCACTCAGGCCCAGCTGGAAAGATGAAAGAGAAGAACCTTTCTCCTCACAAAAGTTACAGAAGATACCCAGATAGGGGAGGCTTCTGGGAGGTAAATGTTTGGTAAATATAGTAGAGCATAAATTGATAATATGAAGGGACATCAGGAGTTCCTTACAGGACTAAGCTCCAGATGAACTAAAAAGTAAAATTTTCTACTTAGGGTTGCAGAGGGAATTATTAATACTTCATTGAACAGGTCACCTAGAGAGGTTGTGGAGTTTCCTCTTCTGGAGATACTCATTGTCTGGACACAACCCTGAGGAAGGTGATTTTGTGACCCCTGTTTGAGCTGGGCAAGATGACCTCCAGTAGTCCCTTCCAAACTTATTCATTCTGCCATTGTACAATTGAAAGCGTTTGAGCCACTTAAAGCCATTATTTTGAGAACAAGCCTAAAGGGAAGAGCCCATTTTTCATCATTTGTGTATGGGCCTATTTTTTTCTATGCCAAGGATTTGCAGCTAGTTTTTTTTTCCAGTTAGAGTGAGTTTCAGAGATTCACAGCTCTCTTGGGAACACTTGTGTTAATTTATTAATACATTACTGTTGTTTAAACTATTTTTGTTAAATTCTGCTTCAGAGTTATACAGATTTATTTTAAAGACCTGTTTTCTCATTTAATCATTTTCTTACAGTACAGCTGTATATTCTAGAACTGTAATTGAAAACAGTGACAGATCCTTAAATGAATCAACACTATCTGGCACCTCTAATTAGCTACCACGGGGAACTAACAGCATTATCATTACTCTAACTAATAAATTATGTTTTCTTACCTGAGTTCACAATGTCCATTTGCTAATGCCAGTACTGCTAATCTGTGATGGCCACCCTGGTGTTCTTTCAATATCTGTTCTACTAGGGCTCTTCATTGAAGCCTGCTGTGATTGTTGACATGCATCATAATGCCAGCTTAATTACTAAACTACTAAAATGTACACGTTCACACACGCTCACAGCTCTGTAGTGCTTCCTTTCGGTAACAGATAGCAATAGAAACCAAATGCTTAACGTGTACTATCAGGAGAAAAGGAGGTAGAAATTCAAAGCTTTCCTTTCAGTCACTTGCTAGCATTTTGATGAGGTAGTATTTTACGCTGTGAGCTCCAGCTATGGAGCAGAGAGGACATTTTTTTCAGGATAAATCAGTGTTTCACTTTGGAATTTCTTCTATACCTCCCCTTCCTTCTCCTACATTTCCACATTTCCACATTTTAGATACGGCAACTCACAAATGCATCTAGGAGAGCCAGATGTTACCTGTTGTTCATAATATTATGATTACTAATTTAAAAACAAAGCAAAGAGCCCTTTACAGGTAATGACAAGGTTTTCACACATGCCAAGGAGTTCAACTTTAATCAACCAAAGGCATGAAAAATTTGTCTTTGAGGATGTCATAAGACATGTTTACTGTCCTATGCAGCTCACTATTTTTCTAGCAGCATCATGCAATTATTGTACTATTGGGAGGTTCAGTGATGGATTTTTTTAAAAGACAATGGTTACACTGGCCTGTACTTTGACCCTGATGCATTTCTAATACCCTTAGATCTCAGAAATACACTCCAAGTAAGTAGATTTCTACATTTCAGGCTGAAAATACATAAACAGCTATATGTAAATGATGGAAAAACATGAACTTGGGGGGCAGGGGGGTGACAGGGGGGAAGTGTAGAATTTAATCATATGATGTAAAGGAAAACCTGGAGTGAAGGAGTGAAGGGGAATTGAATTGGCAAACTCCTTAATGGATGCACTACAACTGTCAAAAACAAAGCTGACAAATGCTGCATGTTCTTCAGCAACATATTATAGTATGATTCATACTTTGTTTCAAAGTATGAAACCAAACATTTAAGAAATGGAGAAGAGTTTTGTGGAATTCCTGATGCTGTGAATTTTTCCCTACATTTTGGCTTCAAAGGTGAAGTGTTCCATTTCAATCTCTATTTTACATGACCATCAAATCAGTTGAATAGAAGGAAAAAAACTCCATAAAGTATCTGTGAAGTATTTAGATTCCAATTCCACTTTTTGTTTGTTGTTTCATTTTGTCATAATGACTGTCATAGTTTCTTTCCAATTCAGAAAATGCAAACTATATCTACAATTCATCAAAGTTTCAGTGGGTACTTAATATTCTGTCAGTGATCTCCTTGCTAAATAAATCCTCTCAGATGCTTTCAACTTTGCCTACTTTAACTTTCACCCACTATCCTTTCCTAACACAACACAGAAAGTAATTTGTCTTGTTTCATCTAATAATTTTCAGTCATTTACTCATGAGCAGTCCTTAATTGCAATTGAAGTACAATCCCATAGAACCATGAATATTACTACTTGTAAACAATTTTTTTTGTAATTATACTATCACTATTGGGAAACTCAATCTTTCCTTTTGTGTTTGAAGAATTTCAAAATTTAAGTGCAGTGTTTACTGCTGAGTCTCAAGTTACACAGACTCAGCAAAGCCACACTACACGAGTAATATAATGGTAAAGTGGTAAAGTAGTAAACTGCAAGAGAAATATAATGGAAGTCTGAGAGTAATTTTGATCTTACACCTTCAGAACTAAATTCCCATTTGCTTTGCTGGAAATTCTGATGAAGCACACTAATGCTGAATACCCAGCAGCTAACATCCAGCAGTACACAGTCAAGCATAGGTGACTAAACACAGAGGTTAAAAAACATTAACCATAAATATTAACCATTAATAACACAACCTTTATTAACATAAAGGCAGTAAGTTGCCTTTATGATCTCTGAGTGCTCAAATGCTGAAAGCCATTAGTCAAGTATGATTCTTAATAAGACACTAATAAGCCTTAAACTGTCAAAACATTAAAAAATGAGGTCTGCCTTCTTTCTCCCAAATGCTCTCTTATTCTAAGAAAACAAACTGAACCTTAGACAATAATTTCATTATGGATTTTAAAAAACCCAAATACATCTTGTTTACTTTGAAACAACCACCTGAGTCATGTGGTATTGCAATTTATACCTTCAGAGAGTACCACCTAGTGCTAAAAATCCAATACTGGAAAGACTGTACCTTTACAGCCAGTTTTGGATTTGAGATTTGTGATTTCTGATTAAAGTATTTTGTTGGGGTTTTTTTTGGTGGGTTTTTTGGTGGTGTGTTTGTTTGTTTGTTTGTTTTCCTGAGCTACTGATAATGACAACATCCTTCATCCTTCTGTATGTTACAAGGAAAGTGATTTCATGGAGAAAGTAATACATATATGTAGTGTTGATAGAAGAACCTGTAAGAGTCTGATTAAAATCAGCAAGAGATATATCAACATAAATAAATTTCTGGAATACTCATGAGTACTTGGGGAGGGAGGTGCTATTTCAAAGCTTTCAGATGCCTTTTTTTTTTTTTTAAATGATGCAGCAGGAGAAATTGTCATTTCAAATGTTTCATATGATTATTGCTACTGCAGTTGCTACATTGTTGAACTTACCATGTTTGGTTTCCTTTCATTTCCTTTGAGAGCTCTCACTAAATCCATGAATTCAAAACACTTATTGAATTGCAAGTTTATTTTTATTTTCTCTGTCTCTTGCCATTTTTGCTCAGATCACAATGATAGCACAACATGCAGGGTGTCACTGTGCTACCAACTCCATCGATCAGGAGCGTACCAGGCTGCTCTGACAGGTGCAGTGGTTAACACAATTTGGCTGTTCAGATCACAAACCCACAGCTCCACACAGCTAGCCTCATGGCTGCTCTGCACTCTCAAAAATTGCAGTCATAATGAGAAAAGTAATTACTGAATGTTGTGCACTGAATACTCAGTTCAGGGTTGTGCTCACACACTCCTGAGATGATATTTTTTGTTTCTAAAATGGGTCCATATTTCCAAACTAGCTGAGTCTGACAGCTTGCTGCATGTTGTGCTCTGTAGCAATAGTATCACTGTAAGCTGTGTATCAGCACCCTTCATTTAGGTCTGCTAAAGGAAATGGAGCAGCATCAGTGCACGTCTGTGAAACTGGAATAATTAGGCTTATGGTCACAGTTTGGCTGTCTAGGACAAGTTTCTTCTTAAGAGGAAGGGTATTTCTGTTCTTTGAAAATAACATTAGCAACCACTTAAATTGGTTGGTTGCTCTGTCCTTGTCCACTGGAGAGTTTTGAAAGCAGCC
The DNA here is from genome assembly GCA_013397555.1 of Urocynchramus pylzowi. NCBI lineage: Eukaryota > Metazoa > Chordata > Aves > Passeriformes > Fringillidae > Urocynchramus > Urocynchramus pylzowi. The sequence continues at coordinate 25,501 of VZRH01006020.1, forward strand.
TTGCTCTTGCTCCTAACAGAATATGAATACAGGGATGACACCCATCTCATTAACTATGGGTTCTTGCCTGCTATTTTTCTTCAGTTAGCTAATGAGGATATGTAAGGCACAGTGAATATGAGAAAATTATATTTTTCCACTAAGAAATAAAGGTACTTAGGGCTTTAGCTCAAGTGGAGAAGTCTGCAACCATAGTCTCTAGATTTACTACCTGAGTTGCCACTGAATTGTTAGGCACCCAGTTTTTCTTCAGTTTGTTACCTCCCAAGATGGATAGAACAGATGGCATTATTTCTTGCATGTGTAATGTTCCCATTCTATTCCTGTCAATATATACACTTATGAATGAATTTCAGCCTGTCAGCCTTGCAGAATGCTCTGCGAAGGATGTAAGTATTGCAAATAGGTACTGATACACATTGGCAAGATTTGTTCATTTATCTCAAAGCAATCATTGTGACTTTAGCCAACATGTGCACACATAGCAAATTAGGAGGCATCCTGCCACACATCAATCAGAAGTTTCATATATTGTTCCCTCTCAGCTATTCCACTCTTCTACAAATCTGTTCCCTCACTTAAATCAACTCTAGAAACAGACACATCTAAAAGTGAACTTAAGGGTTTGAAGATCTGTGTTGCTCTAAGGTCATCTTACAGTGGGCTATGATTATTTTTTTCTAATACTTAGGACCTGCCGAGAAATAAATATGTTTTCTGTGCAGTAAGAACCAATGATGGTCTGAAAGGCAGCTGTCCATTCAACAGTCTACCTATGTTCTGATTATGAAAATAGTTCTTCTGAATATTGTAATTCTTTTGCACTTAGTTGAGAAAACAGATACAGGGAAACAGAACATGTCTTTCCTAAAAGCATGTACTGTAAAAACAAAACTCTTGATATTGCTGAAGCATCATAGGTAACTTCTGCAGCTCTAGGAGCAGTAGTGTGATCTGTCCCCTACTTGCCTCTCACATTTCTTGGTAGCTTTCACCAGAGGAAACTGCTTAAAGCTTAAAGAATTATGGATAATTTCTTTTTTATCTCTATTTGTTTCACATGTCTCTGCTCAGTGGATTTTTATTTTTTCTGAACAAAAGAGTCAAGTTGTTGCTCTTACATCTAGAAGTCAAGGATCCTCTTGTCCAACACCCCCACCTTTACCTCACCAAAAGAGAATTATATAGACATGAATCAAGCTGGCTACAAAGGATTTAATTTCAAGACTCTTCCTCATGGATTTGCAGCAAAATTCTGCTGTGAGAATCATTTTGATTTGGTTCCAGACATTTTTAAAAGTTTGCGGGTTTTTTTTCCCATCTGACATGATGTCAACCCAAGATTCTAAAGCTATCTTATAGGATTTAGCTAATCAGATAAAGATTTATATATCTGAGTTATCACCTCTTTATGGTCCCTGGAGAGAAAAATTGGCTATTCCATGATAAAATTAACCTTATCTTGCTAAAACAGATTTAAAAATGCCTTCACTGATTGTGGAGATGTACAAGAACAGACAGCAGAGACTAATTCAGATATAGCCACATCTTTGTAAATATAAATCCCAAACCTATTATAATTTTTTAGTTTTTACCTTAACAAGTTTCTTTACCCCTCTATTTCCCCTGTAATTTGTAGCACCATATTTGTTCAACATATGGTCTCTGTTCTTCTGAATTTTCAACAAATAGCACCATCATAAATAGCTTCAGTGTCCTTAATCTCTCCATGCCTTGTGGAACAATATATATTTTGGGGTTTAATTACTGTGTATTTAATTTGCTTCAGCAAGGGTCCCGTGTTTATTCACTCTGTTTTGCTTTACAGGAAAATATGTTCTGGTGGTAAGTAAGTTTTGTGCATCCTCCTGGATCAAAATTCTCTTCTGTAGTCAAATTCCCTTTCAAGGAGTTAAATATCTTGGGATATATTCTTTGTATATTTTCTTCCTGTAGCAGTAACAGGGTTCAGCTTCAGGCATGTTTAGCTCCCTAGGCCTTATTCTAAGACAAATGCCAGAATAAGAATAGACCAGTTTCTTATGTCACTTTTTCTCATGTCTATTAAAATGTCATCCAGAACCCATATGCTTTTCTCCCCTTGCCTATCCTCCTTTCTTTTTCTTTATTATTTACCTTGTGACTAAAGCCCTCATTAAGTCTGGGTACATCGTGTTTACACATTGTTTTGTTTCATTATGCCATCTGTCTGTTCTGCTGGGGGAAGCACTTGGGGACAAGAGTTTTTTATCAGAATCCACTGATCAGAAAAAGTCTGTACTGTGCTGGTGCAATATAGAGGTTATAGAGGTTGTAGAATATAGGATTCTATATAAGTTACACATTTACCAGAAAGAGACAGAGGTGTAAACACTAATTAGAAAAAAAAATATCCAAAAGTTTGTTTTAGTGCTTCTGTTGCAGGGAAGTGAAGGAAGCTGAAAAAGATGTAGCTCTCTTGCCTGTTTTCCAGACCATTAAATAAAATAAATATTTATGAGGACATTGTAAGTATGATTGAACAGGTTCACAGTTCTAAATAATGCTATTTTTACTGAATTTTAACCTTCAATATTTTTTTCAAGTTTTTCCATGACATGACAATTGTTCCCCACATTTTTCAAATGCTTTTCCGTTCCTACATCTGCTCATGATTGCCCTGATGACCTTTAAAAAGAGCTAGATTACAGGAGTACATTAACAACTTACATAAATTTGTGCCGTCATTCAGTTGCGTGTGCTTCTATTTCTTTAGGAAACCATGAGTAATGAAATATGTGATGGATGAATACTGCTGATGATACATTTTGAAGAATTCTCTCCTTCTCTTTCACGCTCTCTTTTCTCTTATAAAAACTCAAAGAAGGAAAATCTTTAGTCAGATATCATTCTGTCACCACTGAGAGAAGTTTGACCCAAGGATGATTCTTTTATGGCCAGAAGTCCAACTGCTTGGTCTGACTTTCTGAGCTACATATGAATAATGACCCACATGGAGGAAGACATTCCCATTCTCAGATCTTAAAAATAGATCTTTTTTTTTTTTTTTCCAGAAAAAAAATCATCAAATTATAGAGTGTTCTGGGTAGAAAGGGGCCTTAAAAATCACATAGTTTCAACCCCCCTGCCATGGACAGGAACACCTTTCACTAGATCATGTTGCTCAGACCCCATCCAACACCTTGATTCTCAGAATTTTGCTTGTACTTCATTTACACTAGAAATCCCTTTAGGCAGAAGGTAGTTATAGAATCACAGAATGTTTAGGGTGGGAGGGGACCCTAAAGACCTTCTAGTCCATAACAGCTTTTGTACTGTGCATGTTTGAGTTATACTTCTGTGAGTCCTCTGGTAGTATGGTATTTCAAATGACAGCCAAATTTCAATTGTATTTTCTCTTTAAAACTCAAAAACCTCAAGAAACAGTTAAGTATTGGTTTTATTTGTTCTTTAGAGAGTGTTCAGATTGATAACTGTCATACTTGCCTGAATCACTGTAGAAAACTAGCATAACAGTTAATTATCTTTGTGAACCTCTCCCAGGTTTTTCATCAAAGATGCTTGTGTTTTGCACTTGAAGCCTGGAGATATTATTATAATTTGGGGACTTGGAAGCTAAGGAAAAAAAATAGTTTTTTACCAAACATCATCCACTTTAGTCTTTTTCATCATTGTTGTTTGACTATAACAGTAGCTAGGAGGAAAGAAATCAAAGGTGGGATAGTGTGCAGATGGGTCAGTGCCATGGCAGCCTGGAACTACTCACAGCCTTCTTGCAGTCATTAGAATGGAGCTGAAGAAAATGTTTTGAGGAAATTGAGCAGAATCAGAACAAAACTTCTAAGGGATAGAACTGAAATCTGCCTTTCCAATAGTTTAAGTAGTTTTAACCAGTGCAGGAGTGTTGATAGAAAGAAATACACTGGGGCAGAAAAGGGAGAATACAAGGATCAAGAGAAGCTCTCTAAAGCAAGAGGCAACCTTTCAGACACTAGCAGACAGTATTTGCGACTGAGATACTGCAGCAGAGAATAAAGTGCTGTCATGGTTTAGGAAATGTATAAATCAGAATGGGAACAGGCAGCTCAAGGAACCAGAGATAACCACAGCTTAAAACATGAATAGCTAAAGAGAAATCTTTTAGGTAGGGGACTCATAGGCTACCTGTACTGATATATTAAACAAGATCAGGGAAGAACTAAGCACTAATATATTATTGCATACACATAGGTCTATTTTTATTTAAGGACAGATAGAACAGACAGCAAGGTCAGAGTAATAATTAATAATTTTAGCAGTGATCTGCAAAATAATTAGAAACATCATTTAAATTAGAATTTTCAAATATTAAACCCAGAAATAAACAGCCACTTCTGTTGATGAGTTGGGATGATTTGATAAATCAAATACCACTATTTTAATCCATCTATCTGTGTGTAAGGAAGTCCCAGCACTGAGAAGAACATAAACATGCTATCTCTGCCAAAAAAATGGAGTTGTGCTATCTAAGTGAATGACTGGATTTATTTTGCTGGTATCTAAGAAACTAATATGATTTCCTTCTCTACTGCCATAACAATTTGGGCTAACACATTTCTTGGAAATATGAACAGGATTTGATGCAAAAATATTTTTATCATAGGAATCAGTGATTCCAAGGGAAACTTTGCTGACCAAGCTCTTCACAAGAAATATTCCAATTTGATACAATAATTCCTTTTATTTTTCCTTGCACAGTGGATTTAAAATATGCTTTTGCACAGCTACCCAGTGAGTAATCAGTTAGAGTTATTCCATACATTGGTTTCAATGAGAAACATTCCTCAGATAAATATCAAGGGATTTTTAGTAAAACATGCAAGATTTAGTGCTGCACTGAGATCATGGGGAGAAGGACTTAATCCTGGAGAGCTCTGTTGAAATGGTAGTACTTGGAAAAAATGAAATGAGAAAATTGGAATATACGATATGTGTGATATGTGGGAATAATTATGAGTTGCTATTGCATTGAAAAGCCACGTGTTTAAGGATAGTAATGGGACTAATGACACAGAAAGATGTGTGCTCCTTTTGTTTTACAAGGGGAGAATGCAGAACACCAGAATCACTATAACCTAGCCAACCAAAAAAAATAAAAGCTGAAGCAAAGGAAAGGCCAACAAAGAGCTAAATCATGGCTCAGTTACCAGGAAACAAAATATGGCAAATTGTGGCTTGGATTTTATGCTTGTTGGGAACTAATTATTTTCTGTTGAGCTGGGGTCTAAGTTTGAAAACTGATTTACAAGACAATGAGCTTAAGAAAACTCAGGCATCAAAGTTTAGTGAATAACATTGAACTCCTTAGCTTTAACTTCCTTGTGTCCCGTTCATTCCCACCAGGGCTTTACAGCCTTCAGCAAAAACCTTAGGAGTCTTATTTCCCTCCTACCCTTCAACAGAAGCAGCCCATCTACTGCTACTGATCCCAGTATCACAGCATTCCAGTGCAGGAAGAATACAGTAGAGAAGAACTTATGTTTCATTTACAGACTACTCCTCAGTGGGGATTTCCCTGGTTATCCCCAAGGCTGTACAGAGTCATGGAGCAATTCAAGCTGAACACAAAATGCAGCACACAGAAGTCCTGACATTCAGCTCCTCTGGGATTTCATGTGACAGCTTGGCTGAACATTAAAAATGGATGTTGCAAATTCTTTTATAAGGTTATGATTTTTTTTATACATCTGGGGTTTTTTTTATGATATGTATAAAAAAATATTATTTTTTTTATACATCCTACTAATAAGATGAGAGCATTTATGTCTTAGCATATTTGCAATGGATAACCTTTCCTGCTCTGTTTGATGCTATCCCCATTAGCTAAAGAACATCTGTACTGAACTGACACTGTCCAAACACCAATTGAGTGTTAAGTATTAATGATGTCTGTAGTTCTTCTAACTACTCACAGGAATCTGTGGCCATAAACAGCATTAGTTTTTTTCTGCTACAATGTCATTTATAAAACCCTCTTGGATTTCCTTTACTTACAAACTTTGCTGGTTTGTGCCAGGTAGCCTTCTCCTATACATAAGTTTAACAGAGTTTTTTTGAAATTCCATCAAATCCTGTCATCAGAGAATACATTTGGCTTTCATTCATCCAGCTACTCATCAGGCTTCTATTGACTCCAGTCCATTTCACTTAGGATTTTAGCATTGCCACATTACCCCTTGCCCTCTTGAAACTTATGATTTCTCAAAGCTTTAATTATCTGACTTCTGGACTGTGCTAAGTACACTATTTTATGCTTAGCATCTCTACTAATGTTATGAACTCAATTGTGTGAGATCAGATAATTGAGTGTTTAAGCAGATTCTGCTAGTCAATTGCCCAAAAAAGGTGTGGATTTGCATTCATGCTGAAGGGTGGTCTATAAATGCAGGATCACCTCTATGCATAATAAATGATTGAAAACATTATAAAAATGTAGAATTCTTTTTTGGAAGTTTAAAAATGGACACTTTTGTGATAAAAAAAGAGAAAGAAAAGCTATGAGATTATGCATTTCAAAAAGCTTTAAAATAACCTAGAATATGTCAGTAATATCACCCAATTAAGATTGCTTCCATGTAGTAAACAGACCTCTAAGGGAGTTTTTGCAGCAATTCCAAGAGATAATTTAACATTTTCCATACAAAGTGGAAACTCAGAAGAAGATGAAACCAAATTGCTCTCTATTTGTCTGGACATCTCCATGGAATCACATCAAAGAAAACTTTTGTCACCCTATGGATATGAGCACCAAAGTACTTTTTTTTTTTTTAATTTGTTTCTTTGTTTTTTTAACTGTATACAATCTGTTCCTTTTATACGACCTTTCTTTGGAAACACCCATTTTATTAAATAAATTGGGAGCTAATTGCAGTCATTATAATCACCTTAGATTCTTAATAGTTTAATTTATCTTTGTGCATGGGATTGACTGAAAAAGTACAAACCCACATGGCCTTGCACAGCATTCTCTTGATTAAGAATGGATGCCTCCTAAAGTAACAATAATGGATGAAGCTGGGGGCATTTACAGAGAAAAGGCCATATGCCTGAGATGCAGGCAATGCCCAGAAGACACCAGAAAGGTTTCTAAAGTAATGAAAGAAGAGCTTTACTGTCAAGTAATTACTTAAGAGAGATGAAAACAAATTCACGTTACTGAAACAAGTCAGTCACTCGTGAGACTAAGTAAGTGTAGCAGACGCGCCCTTTTTGCTTCTGTTCTTTAACAGGAAGGGGGAAAAATCATCATTTACACAGAGACAAATTATCTATGAAGCACAGAAAAGATAAAAGAAAAAGCAGAAAAGAGCATATGCAGGGTAATTAGTAAAAGTCCACGTTGTGCAGACAGTAAGCCAATTCTACCCTTTGTGACAGTCATGAAGCTCCTCTGGAGGGTAGCCAACAGTAAATTTTTAATGCCTCCAACCTGTACTTCCTGTCTCAGACTGCACTACTGCTTAGTCATGGTAACTTTTCTCAAAACATTTTTCTCTTCTAAATGAAAGTGGACCCTTTTTTCTGGAGTCTGCTTTCCACTGTGTGCTCATTATCGAACATCCTGCCTTCTATTGGCAATCTCTCCAAATTTCTATGCCTTTTCACCCCCTTGAGATACCTAAGCAATAAATTCACATTCATTACAATGGACTTGAAAGTTTGTTCTTCAATAGTTCAAAGCCTAATGAGTACTGAAATAAAAATGGGTCAAGAAATCGATGGCCTTTAACACCTGTGGTTCTCAAACACTAGGATCAAAACAGATACTTGACTTTTTCTCTTTTCACAGTTGCTTTAAAGCCTTTAATATTCTGGATCAGATTTTCTTCTATATTAAACTGGTGGGTTCTCCTATGGTTTCTCTGGTGACCTCCTTGCAGAACATACTTCTTTGTGATTCTACTGTTGCTCTTATATTGTTTATGATCGTGAAAAAAGATGGTCAGTCAAAAAAATTATAGTCTATAAATTTTTGCGTTTTGGTTTAATCCTCAGATGGCAACTCCTCCCCACGAAACTCCTTGCTTCCCCCACCCCAGTGGGATAGGAGAGAGCATCAAAATAGTAAAAGTGAGGAAACTCATGGGCTGAGGCAAAGACAGTTTAATAGGGAAAGCAAAAGCTGTGTATGCAAGCAAAGATTAAGAATTAATTCACTACTTCCTGTGGGCAAGCAGGTGTTCAGGCATCCCTAGGAAAGTGGGGTTGCAGCACACATTAGGGTGACTTGAGAAGAAAAATACATCACTAAAAACATTCCCCACTTCCTTTTTCTTCCCCCAGTTCCATATGCTGAGCATGACACCATGTGGTCTGATGTATCCCTCGGCTCATTTGGGGTCAGCTGTCCAGCTGTGTCCCCTCCCAACTCCTTGTGCACCCTCCCTGGTGGAGTGCAGTGAGGAGCAGAAAAGGCCTTGGCTCTGTGTGAGCACTGCTCAGCAGTAATAAAACCATCCCTGTGTTACCAACACTGCTTCCAGCACAAACTCAAAATGCAGCTCCATACCAGCTACTGTAAAATAAACTAATGCTACCCCAGCAGAACCCAGCACACTCTGAAAAGAGCTTTACATATCTATGTACTTTCTTAGAAGCATAAACAATCTCAGTTGAGGGAAAGCAATTCAGCTAATTAAGGGGTTCCTCATCTACAGGCCAGATTAACTCAAAAACATCTCTTCTCTTGTATGCCAGGCTCATTAGGCCTTCTTTCTATCTCTATCACCTTTATTTTTATCTGTCATTCTCAGGACTCATCCCTTCTTCAAAGACCTTGATTACACACTCTGATTATTTCAAAGACCCTGAAATACACTCTACCAGTGCACTATCACTCCTGGTAACACAATTGCAAGTAGTATTTTGGCTAAATCTCTTTCACTTCTCCTTCTTCTTTTCTTGACAGTCTTCCAAAATTAGTTCTGTGAGTTCCTTCTCAACCCCCCCTCCCCCCATTTCAACAGATTTTATTACTTCACCAACATTTCAATAGGCATACAGTTTTGATGTCATTTTGAAATACACTTCTGTCTTCTCTACTGATCCTGTCATTACTTTCTTTTTTTTCCTCTCCTCCTCCACCACTTTTATATCTCCTCCAAAATACATACATTCCAGCTGTAAATTCTTGAGAATTTTCAGCCAAGAAATCTGTGATAGAAGCATGAGATTTGACAATACCATGTTCCTATATATTTGTGATAAAAACTTAATCTGGGTCAGTGTGTCTTTCTTTCAGCCTTAAATTCCTCTATCATTCACCAATACTTCTTCAATGCTTACTACTAAAAATATTCTGGCTTGTAATTTTTTGTCAAGTGCACTGTAAATGTGCAACAATCCTCTGCCTATAGGTGTGGAGTTAGTGGGAAGGACCAAATGATGGGAAGGAAAAGGAGCATGAGTATTGATAATTAGCCATCCAATCACTTCTCTTAGCAGGAGACACTTGAAGTGCTCCATTAATTGATCAAATATAATTCCAGTTCTTTCTACATTCTTCAGTGTCCTCACATCCTTATATCGTGGTACTTATTGTGGGATCAAATGCTGATGGTGATATTTAATGTCCATTAAAATTCCTATCTCCATTAAGAATTTCTAAATTTCTGCTAACTGTTAAACTTCACCCAATCCCATATATAGGAGAGTTTTGTAGGTTGCCCAAACAGCAGATGGATTTCCCAAGGCAGCCACTCCAAGTGTGGGTTGTTGTTTTGTTGGTTTGAATTGTTATATTCTCTTAAGGTTCTACAGGACTCCACAGAACCATAACAATGTATGTACCTATTGTGATTCATGTCTTAATTAAACATTTCCACCTCAATGAATGAATTCTGGATAATCTCTCTAGGCAATTGAGCTCTGCATCCTTAATTGCTGTGCTATAGGTCAAGCATATGATAACATATTTGCTCTAGTGGAAATAAAGAATTTACTCCTTATTTGCAGCATTCAGCTTCTCTTCACATATAAGTGTAAAAATCTCAACAGCATTAAAACAGTATAATTAGATAATTGTTACATTTAATGCTATTTGCCTCAGATTAAATAAAATCCAAAATAATTTCAGTTTCTGTCCCTGCTAATTAGCAAGTTTTTTGTGTGTTTCATTTGAACATAGTTCTAGGACCAATTCAGTACTTTCACCTCTGGGACTCCATTTGTTATGGACTGGTTCCTTAGAGACCTAAAGCAATTAAAATTAAATTGAATTTATAGCTTAATCCATCCCTGAGAAATAAAGGACAAAAATTATTAGAGCTTTCTAGAGGTTTTCTATTTCAGAACAATTCTGTTCACTGATTCAAATAAATCTCTGCCTACTTGCACCAGCAACAAATTCACTCCTCTCAGCATATAAAATAAGTAATTATTTTTCTTTCTTATCATCAGCTTTGCACAATCAGCCTACCAACACTTTTTTTTTTTTAAATACTGACTTCGAAGAGTACAATGAAAGTAATTATGTTTATGCATGCTCATTCTGTTTAGGTTTAAAGTAGACTTTACCATGATCAAAGCATCCTATAGATTACAGTATCTACACTAAATATTTAGATTTTAAAATGGGCTATTTTTCTTAATTTTCTTCCTCTGTTTGCTTGCACTAGATGCAAACACAAAAAGGACAAGATTCACATGAAATACCATGTTTTCAGCCACCTTGGTCTTCCTTAACAATAAATACAGAATAAACTAAACAAATTAAGACTGGCCTAATTTAGATGTAAACACCAGGATGAGATCAGCACTGGAGCAAACTGCCTGGGGAAGTGGCTGTGTCACCATTCCTGGAGGTATTTAAAAGACTTGTAGATGTGGCACTTATGGACATGATTTAATGGTGAGCTTGTCAGTACTGGGTTAATGGTTGGACTTCATGATCTCAAACACCTTTTCCAACTTAAACATTCTGATTTTATTCTATGAATCATGACCCAGTGGAAACAGCTGCCTGGTACCTCTAGATCTGCTGCTTTATGTGCTTGGCAAAATGAGTGCCATTCATAAACTTTCAAATTAAGTAAACAGAAGTGGAAATGTTACTTTTCTGCTTGATCTAAATGTAAATGCCACCCAAGAAGCATATTAAAAGAAATGTAATGACCTTGTTACACCATCTCTTGGTCAGAATTGAAGTAAAGTTATATTTTTGTGGGACTGTCCCAATCTAAGAGGATCCTACTCTCTTTTAATAGACTGATTTCTATCAGTGTAGGTACTAAAAATTCTTTAATAAATGTTTTAATGAAACAGTTGCGGAAAATTTTATGCTGTTTGAAGTATTACCTCCCCTTCAGAGGGAATTACTGAAATCACACTGAATCAGGGGTAAAAGGTAGAAGTAGATCAAAATTAAGAATAAAATGTCCATCTTCTAACCATAACAGGAGCAAAATGTTTTCTTGCAATGGATTAAATTCATTGCTAGCTGAGAAGGATAAAAAAATGACAAGGCAGACATATTAAAGGATTTCATGCAAGATAAATAATTTAAAAACCCTCCAGTGTTAGCTAAAGAAAATGCTAAATGATAAAGACTCATGTTATACACTGCATAACTGGCTTTACATATAACTAAAACACGATAATTTTTAAAAACAATTTGGAACAGTAATGCTAATTTATTGAGGTGAATTGAAAGAAAAATAACTTTCTACTTTTAAAAGATCAGGTGGGATGATAAGAGCAATTAGAGGCTGACTAACTTAAAATGTTTTCTAAAAAAAGTCACTGGAACAGAAATCTTGTCTAGGAAATGTCAGTCTGCACAATATGCTAGAAGTAAGTCATCAAGCAAACTTCACAGGTCTTTTCAAAATTGTCTGATAAAGGAAGTTTCAATAATATATTTAGATTTCTCTGATGGATTCAAGTAGCACCTCTTTTTGTATGATCACAGTGACATTAAACAGATAAAAAGAGATAAAAGTCTACTTAAAAGGCCATTAGTGGTTAACAAGAAGGACAATAGATTAGATGTGTTCCTGTAGATGATCTGGCAGAACATAATCAAGGCTGTGATCATGGGAACATACATGAATTTGCTTCTTCACACAAAGCTTCACCAGCTTCACTACGCACAAATATAAAGACTATGCACACTAAAATCACGATATGTGTTCTTTGAACATTGGATGGAGAATTTAAACCCACAAATTTTAATTAGCTTGAAAATTGAAGTTATTTTTAACCAGGTAACCAGGTCTTTAAAGAGAGATTTTCCTGTGTCAGACAATTTTGTCCTTGAATGCCTTAGACTAGCTTAGTGGAGCAAAGAATCATAAACAAGATGTCTCAGGATTATATATTTTAAAAATAAGCTAGTTAAATGAAGTTGGGTTTTTTTCCACTTTCATTCTTTGCTACTGAATTTCTCCTTTAATAGAAGTTAACATTCTGTCCTTATCAACAAAAGTAAAGGAGGTAGCTTTCTCTCAAAATGTCTGTCCTCCCCCATTATTCTAAGGGAACTGAAACCATTGGCAATAAAAAAGGCTGCATTCTTGATTTAAGCTGCTTTGACATTTTCCTCTGCTGCTTAAAATCAGCAGTCTCCATGTTCTTTAAAGCAAGTTGATTTTATTCCTGCTGGTTGCATTTGAAAGTAAAAGGTAGCTGTTGTAGAAACTACTTCTGTTCCTGTTTCCAGTCAGAATAATGGATAATAGCTGCTGTTTCTACCAGACCAAAGCCTCAAAAGCCACTTATGCTTGCTTGCTGTATGTATAAATAATAACACCCAATTTAAAGAAAGTCTTGTGTGAGCTTTTTACGACTCTCCAAATATACTGTTCATGCTCCTAAAGCAGTAGAAAGTTGAATCCTTGAAAAAATATAACTAATGCATTCCTTTCCCACAAAATAGCCATAAGTGTTTTACACCAAAACAGCACATAATTTAAGTCCTGGAGTCCCCATATTTTTTCTGCTCAGGTGTCTCCTTCATGTCTCTTGCTTGTGGCTGTCTTTCCAGAATTTAGTTCTAATTCCTAATCTTTATAAGATTGTAACATAATTAATGTAGTATCTCATTAATGCCAGGAAAACAGGAAATCTATTTGATGTCTGGTCACTGTCCGTGATATACAAAATTTCCTCATGTTTTGTGCTGTTGAGATAGTCCCCCAAACAGCTTTGAATAATTTTGTTAAAGCTTCATGGTTAATATCAAGAGTCTGCACGTATTTCATTGGCCATAAATCTCACACTGTTAGTGCAGGCCAGTTTCTATAGGCAATATCCTGCCAAGTGTCACATGCCTAACATCTCATTATTGCAGCCTTTACCTGTTACATGGGGGACCAATTACGAATTTGGTGTTGTCACTGTTTGACTTGCACACATGCTGAGTCACTGTAAGACATGTCCCATAGGATACCTTAAAGCATAGATATGTCCTGCCACAGACTCCTCTACCAGAAATTCTTTGATTGGATAAAACTAGTAGATTTCTGCTGACCTCCAAGAAAAGGGAAAGCTATTTTTACTAATGGATCAAACAAGAGATTCAGCTTTACTGAATTTTAATTATTTCCCCAATTCTGCTTTTGCTTGTTCTTCCTTTTGCACTAGATCTACTTCCATCTAGATGAAAGAAGTCACGTGAGATAAGATCATTTGTCCATGTCAAGGTGCACCAAGGGCTAACAGGGCATGGATCACACCAGCCAGGGTTCATGCCACTCCCTAGCAAGTTACTAGGGCAGATGAGGTACTGCCAGGTCCAAACAAATACCCAGACAGGTTCATGCTAAAGAGGCAAATCCAAAGTCAGTCCATGATGTCAATCCACAGGTTGGAGTCCTGATCAACTGAGTCCATGGCCAGGCATGGGCATGGTTGTGAGGATCTGGACACAGGCATGCCTACAACACACTTCTGTCAGGTAGTGGCAGAGATTATATGGGGCTTTTGGGAGCATTTGGCAACAGATCTGATCCGGGCCAGCCGGGGCTATTAGTACACATTGGAAGATATAGAATGGGTGCTGAATTATTTGCTGCTATATTCATTATGTCTACTTCCTTACTGCTTCTTCTGAGGGATGGAAAGCTTCAGATGACAAATTGTCTGAAACTGTACAGAATTCATAGTGAGAAGGAAAACCTTTACCAGAATCATCAGGAGAAGACTGGGTTAAACTGAACCTAACAGCAGTCCTCCAGTACCAAAGAGAAGGTTACTGAAAAGGCAAGGTTAGCCTCTGCACTAAGTTCCAGGGGAAGAGAAAAAATAGTCCTGAATTAAAGGACTAGTGTGATATAAAGAAAAGAATTTTTACTATTAGGATAGTTAATCACTGGAACAGTTGCCTAGGGCACTTGTGTGATCTCTACCCTTGGATATTTTCAAGTCCCAATCAGAAAAAGCTTTCACCATCTTCATCTAGATGACCCTTCTTGTGGAAGACCAGACAGCTACAGAAGCTCAGTTGGACAGCACCACCGACCTTTAGGCCCGGGTAGAGTGAAAACCGTGGGAGAGGGAAACTGGAGGCAAGAACAGAAGTGAAGACATCATGTCTGGTTACACTGACAGCTCTGAAGAGAATGTAACAAGGATATTGCTAATGCAAGAATGTAACAAAGATTGCAATGCTATGGGACAGGGGCAAAGGGGTCCCAGTGGAAAATTTTGTATGAAAGGTAGAGACCTATAAATACTGGTAAACTGGTGTAATAAAGGGCTTTGCTTTGCTGGCACAGCAGTCTATGTCTCTCAATCTCCACACCTTCTTTGAGCAGGGGACTTGACTACAGACTTCTTAAGATGACTTCAGTATCAGATACTATGATCCTACACTATTCACATGGAAAAATGCTAAAGTTTCTCTTGCATAACAATCTTCACTCAAACAGTTTTAACTTCACATTTCTTGGTTCCCTTGACCTTACTCTTAATCTCATACTTTAAACACCGTATCTGTTCCATACTAAATACAGGATAACCAAGGGGAAAAAAACCCGATATGTACAGGAATTCAAGAGAAATTAGGGGGGGTTAAAGAGACCAACATATAAATGGCAAATTCCTCCAGAATCAGACCTTACTCCATAGTGAGTTTTGTTTTAGAAGAGCTTAATGAGAACTTGTTGTAGTTTAGGAATGGTATTCCCTAATTTAGTGCTCCCACTAAAATGAAAACAACGAGCCACTCTCCTTCACCACCTTTACTTTCCCAACCATAAACCATGCATCCACTCCTTCTCAGCAGTGAGAATCCTTAGGTCTGCTCCAGCCACGGAATAAGGTGGTATAGAATAACAACCTAGACACCCACATGGCCCTAGGCTATGCTCCCTCATGGTTGAGGCAAAACTCTGACCTGGGCAAAGAAAAGATAGAACTGAACACCCAAACTGTCATTTCTAAAACACTTTTGAGCATTTCCATTTCTTTTGATGTGAAGTACCACTATGTGTGTTGTCATGAACATGAAATGTTCATAACATTTTCTTAAAAATTTGACAATTTCCAATTTTGGTGCTATCTGCAGAGCAGAAGAGTGCCCAGAAGAACAAAACAACTCCTTCTAATATGTACTCTCTTGACCACTACACACCTCTTTATTAAATATTATGCATTTAAACGATGACTAAAATGAGTAACCAATGAAAATTATCATATGCTGCACAAATCTGATTTGTGAAGGAAATGTTTCATGAATCTGTAAATAGAGGTAGGGAACCCTGTCTTTGTTTTTTGGATTTCTTTCCAGTTATTCTGTAATCTAGACTGCAAAACCTCTGCTGCAAGAGCAAAATCACATACTAAGTCCAGATATCTCTCTTTTTTCCTCCTACTTCTCTCTGTCCCTCACAATCTATTAATCTGTACCGGCTTATTTACATTGCAAATAATTTAGAGAGTGAAAACAGCAAGGAGAATGAACAATCCTGCCTGGAGGGCTTGATAGTGTTTCTAGGAGTGATGCATTAACAGGCAGCAGGTTTCTGAAGTGTGGATGATATATCAAAGACTTCTTTTCTCAGCAGTAAGAACAGCACTCAGTATCAAAAGAGACATGAAACGAGGACCACTTCTCATTTGTTCTGTTAGGCAGATGAACCCAACCAGTGACTCCACTCATTCTTCAGTATTAAAGGAAAATACAGTAATGCAAAAAGATGTCTATAATTTCACAGAGATCCATTTATGGATGAATAGCATATTTTACAAGGACTTTTATATGTGGCTGTTTGTTTAGGCCACTGTACAAATTCCCAAGGTTAAGAGGTTGTAAAGTAACATATGCAATAACTCAGTAATGACTTTGAGTTAGAGCTATGTTTCAGTATCTTCAAATTCAACATTTGATTAACCAATGTTTTAAGACATAAGTCATTATTGAGGAGGATATGTGTCATTATATATTATTGCTTTGTGATTCACAAAAAGTAATAGGACCTCATATTTTGAAAAGCACTAGCAACAGGCAGATCAAAGTTCGAAAGATTATAGTCCACAAGTCCACAACTTTCCACAGAAATATCATAGGGGGTTTTGTGCCAATTTTTGCCGTGTACTTTAGAAAAAGGTACAGATTTTTCTAACTTCTGGTATCCTTAATGCCATGATTTTGGAAAGATGCATCAGTGTTAAATTATTCAAAGTCCAGCAGACGCCTTTCCTTTCTCCTGATAAAACTCACTTTCTTTCTTTATATTTGACCATTTAAAGATTAACACAACAGTTCTTATTATATATTTACCTGGTTTTAAGGTGAAAAATCATGTTCTTTATCTATTTTAGCATAAAGCCATGCTTTTCTTCTAAACAGTTTACCATTCAAACCAGGAATTAATGAACTTTTTATTTTACTTACTAAGCTCACCAAGGGTTTTGCCATGCTATGACTGCTGTTTGTGCTATGCTCATCAAATCTGTGAATTTCAGGTAGTCCCACAGAATTAAGGAATAGAATTGGATTGTACTTAGCTTAGAACATTAGTTAACACAGTTTTGGCTATAGAAATGCAACTGCACATAAACCTCTATAAAAATTATGGAATCATAGATTTATAAAGTTTGGAAAGGACCTCAAGGATCATCAAGCCCAACAATCAATCCAGCACTGCTGGGCCCACCATTAACTGTGTCCCTAAGCACCACATCTGTATGTTTTTTGAACACTTCCAGGGATGGTGATTCCACCTCTTCCCTGGGCAGCCTGTTAAAGCTACCTTTTAGTGCTACCATCATAAAAGTGTATTAAAATCTCCACATACAATTTGTGTAGGTGCAATACAATAGAGCAGGCTTGTTGTAAAGGAACTTTCTGTGAGAAGTAGGAGGTAGAAGCTCTGATTTAATTCATTGAAAAAAAGATATTTTTTTCCAAACCAGATAGCTAAACTCTGATACAACAGGTAACATTCTCTTGCAGTTATTTTAAAAATAGCACCCATGTTCTCTGTCTGACAGAAAAAAAACCCTACTGATTTATCAATCAGTTGTGTTATTACAACTGTGATGTTATTTTTTATTATTATTTTGACTTAATGATCTCACATATTAATGAGATTTTGGAGGTTTCATGAAACACAAGAGATTTTAAAGTCAAATGAGTTAAGGTTTGGTGCACAACATTTTTTTAGCAGCTCTAAGAAGCCTATCACAAGTTTGTTTTTGTTGGTTGGTTAAGTTTTACCACACAGTGGTTTTTTGCATATAGAATTCAGAGGATGACAGTGCTATTTCCCATTTATGAGGCAGCTTCTAATCTACCACACCTCTTTTCTCCAGTTTTATATTTATTATAATAATATTTGTTTCTCTTTTCAGCTATTTTGAGATCTTAGATTGTTGATAGATGGTAGTCTATAGGAAGTGAAAATTACTTTAAATTATTAAACAGTTTTAGTTTAATATTGCTGAATTTACTGGTTTTATTTGCCAGACAGTGTGGTGATTTTTTTGCAAATTCTATACATCTGGTTTTCTTCTGTCAAGAATTAATTGTAAAAAGCTGTGAATTAACTAAGATGTCCTCAGAGAGAGGAAGTTTGAGAGCAGAGTTATTGTTTGTCAGCTTTCAAAGGCAGCAGGTGTTTCTGCTTTGTGGGTAGATACAATTTTATTGCCCTACAAGTGTGGATGTTTTTGATCCATGCCAGTGTATTATGTCCCTGGTGCTGTTTAGCATTCAATTCTACTTTGCATTACAAATTAAAGCTCTTGCATATATGTCCCATCACAAATACACCCTCTCCAAAAGAATCATTTAGAATCACAGAATCACTGAGATTAAGAAGCACCTTTAAGACCATCAAGTCCAACAATTAACCCAGCACTACTTTTTTCATGACTAAACCATGTCTGCATGTGCCATATCCACACTTCTTTTGAATACTCCTAGGGATGGTGACTCAAACATTTCCCTGACCACCCTGTGCCAATGCTTGACAACCCTTTTAATGACAAAAGTTTTCCTAACAGCCAATCTAACCCTGCTTGGTGTAACTTGAGGCTATTTCCTGTTGTCCTGTCACTTGCTACTTGGGACATGAGACCATCTCCATCTTTCTGTATAGACAGGTGTCTGATAGATCACATATATTCTTTGTTTTCTCAAAAAGTATCTGTCTCTCTATATTTCTCATTATGTTGTAAGGTCATATAACTCTCCTTTGTCTATGACTTTGATAATCTAATGAGCTCTGTTTTAAATTATATTAAAACCTCAGAAGGTCTGAGCAGATATAAAAGTCAGTTGAAAGAATTTATAACACTTTACAACATCAAAATATCAGTATTTTTTTTCTTTACCCATGATCCTTAGAGCACTGAAACCCACTGAGAGTCTTCAAGTGTGGTATACAACTCTCACATTAATTAGAAACTGAGCTTCAAAATAGGTCTTGCTGAACCCTAGCAAGTCTAAACAGATCATTTGGCTCTGTCTTCCCTAAGTGTGTAAGTATGCCTTTTGTTTTGTTCAAAAGACGAAAGGACAGTTGTTAATTAAATGTCCTTTTTTACCTGTTGATATGTGAAGCAATTCTGGGAATATCATGAGACCTGTGGCAGTGAGCATTATTCATTTTTATCTTTCAGAAGGGTGTTATTTAGGAGAAAAAGGAGTTTTTTCTAATGTTTTTTTCTCTTAATTTTGTCTATCTCGTGATCAATATCAATTTTTCATGGTTCAAGACTCATCACACACAATTGTTATGCTGACAACATTTAAAGCCAATAAAACAGAATAAAATCAAAAGAATATTTTTTTTTTTCATGGAAACATCGTAGATTCAGACAATGGTTTGGGTTGGAATGACCTTAAAAGTCATCTAATTCCAACCCCCCTTGCCATGTGCAGGGATGCCACCCACTAGATCCAGTGGCTCCAAGTCCTAACCAGGGACATTGCCTGGGCAATGTTTTGCATAAGTCTGGGTAGATACCCTTCCCTCAAAGCTATAACCCTGTCACAGAAGGCCACCAAATTTGTGAGGTACAACTGGCCTTTAGTGGAACCATGCTAACTGTCACCAATCACTTTATTTTCCATGTTTTTTAGCAGAGTCTCCATGATCTTGGCAGAAAAGCTGATACTGATCATATAAAAGTATTTCAGATATACCAAATTAATTGATATTATGAATGTCTTTTGCATTATTTTGGGGGAAAAATATAAGTCTAAAAAGTTTTATTCTGAAATATTGGGCCACAGACAATTTAGAGTAGATTTTCTTAGCATGTTATATAATTTCATATTTTATTGCATCAAAAGCTATGCTACAATTACAGGATAGGACTCATGTTTTCTGCCTCTACCTTAGAAATTCTACATAAAAAAATCCAATTCTTGAATACTGTCATAGTCCAATATGAAAACTGAAAAATTTACAGAGCATTCTGCATGCTGCCACTCTGTTACTCCATATTTCTTTGCTTTTTTGTGTTTAGGTCCCTAATTCACCTTGAGATTGGAGCTCCTTTAGTTTAGCTCCATGAATGGGCTATGATCATGACTACTGAAGACAATTCCTACTTGTCCCAATCCCTGGTTGCTCCCTCTCTTCCATGAGCTGCTTTCTTCTCTATTTGTGCTGAAAAGCTGATGCTTGCCTCAGGAAACACCAGAGTAATGGATTCTTGTAAAAGGTAGCCCAAAAGAAAAAAAGAAGAGTAGAAAAAAAGAAAAAGAAATGTTGGTTTTGTTTGGTTTGGGGCTTTTTAAGGTAGTTTAAGTGGTTTTAGTGGCTTTGTTTGGTCCACAGATTATTTTGACCATTGAATTATATCTATAGAATACCCATTACAAAAGAATGGGTCATCTTATATTATAGGGGCTTGGAATAGGAAGAAAGTTAAAGAGATCTTGATGCTGGGGTAATATTACCCAATCAAAAATTTTGAAGTAATTGTCTGATGTACCTCCCTATTTATTAGCTACTTTTGTTCTTTTTCATTAGAAAGGTCTCCATTGAAGGAAGAAAAACCTTCCACAAGCTATATTTTAAGATTCATTTTACTTGCAGACATACTGGTATGAATCACATGCATACTGATGAAAACTAAGTCAGATTCAAGTTCTAAATCAATAGTGTTTCCTGTTAAATGCATTCTTCCTGTCCTCTTGCTCTGCTGTGTGTACAGAAGACACTTTAAAACATGAACCAAAGAGTTTTTGTTTCCCAGCTGCAGTATTTTTTAATCTGCAATTGCTACTCTTGTGGAAAGTGTAACACATCATAATATACATGCATATATATATATATATATATATATAAATGTATATAGCTATGTACGTGCACATGCTAACAAATACTTTCTTCTCTCTGCTCCCTAAATTTCTCTGCAAAACACTGCTTGTTGTGAAACATCTGTATACAAAATTTAAATTCATATGATGTGTTTCAAACACATCTAATATGATTTCTTTTGTGGTTGCCATCTGTCATGCAACAACAAAAGTGATTTTTTCCCCCAAGAGAATGAAAAAGACATGCATAATATCAACAAGGATCTTTTAAAAAATGTTAAAAGGTCCACAATGAACACATTCAGCATAAATCTCAAAGGAGGCATGATTCTTTCTGAATCTCCATATAAAAAGGCTTTCATAGTTTACCAACATTTTATTTGAATTATTCAGCATAAGATAAACTGATGCATTATTTATTTTAAGTGAAGCACATAAAAAATGCCAATTTTATGCCCCCAAAAATATTTGAAAAGCTAACTTGAATGCAGCTTGCAATTTATAGCTGATCTTTGTCAACTCATTAGAAGCAAAACTGAGCATGAAAGTTCTAACTCAGTTCAACAGAAAATGTGTTGACAAGTGAAGGTGACTCCTAAATATGTCACTGATCATTAAATAAAGGCACCTCAAAAATCCTTGAACACACATATTCAGAAGTACACACTTTTCCATCAACAAGTTCTGTAGCCTGAAATAATAGATCTGTTACATAGAAGGAACTCAGTGTCATTGAACAATTTTCAACAGAATTCATAAGTTTGAATTTCTGTCACCACCTTTCAGACTATTTAGAAATATACCTATTATTAATGAAAGAAAATAAGAGATACTCTCGTCATTACAGTACTAAATACAAAAAGGATTGGACAGCCTATTAATGATTAAATAATTGTAAAGATAGAAAATCATAGTTCTGCTCATTAGCACGCAGTGTGAATGAAGAAGTTAACTGCTATTTTAAGCCATCAGGCCAAATTTTGAGAACTGGACACTTTTGACATTTAGGACTAATCCAGCTGTTGGGGAGGGCAAAGGGAAGTGGGAGGGCAGTAGCTGAATCAGTAGATATTGTCAACCTCAATTTCTTTGTATGCAAACTCAGGGAATATTACTTTTTCAGTGCTGTTGAGAAGCAATAAAGTTCCCACTGACTGATTCTGTTGCTACCTCTATTTCAGTTAGTTTCCTATAGGGAAAATCAATCAATTTCATCCCTTCAGACAGTTTCCTCAGAAATACCTAGACAAAAGTCACAGTTGATTCCTTAATTTACAGCCCCTAAAAATGGATCAACTGCCCTTGTAGCATCTTCTTTTCTTTTGTCCCTATCTGATTATTAGTGCTTACAGCAAAAATAAGGAACTACCTTACTCATCTCCTCATTGCATGGAACATAATATTTTTGCCCTCTTTCTTTGCTCTGACAGAACTTACAGACACATCTGTCGTTTCCAACTTTTCTTTCCCCTTCCCTCAGGTTGCCGTGATGGTTTGTGTGATACAGATTTATCAGCATCTTTTTGCCCCTATCACCTATGCTAAACCAAGCTTTTCCTCTACAAAACTTTAAAGTCCTTCATCAATGCACTGAAGGCTAAAGTTGGGTATGTGTTCAATTACCTGCAGATGTGAAGTATATTTGCCATTTCTCTACTGTACTTCTCAAGCGGTTATTCATTCCAATGCATTGATTTAATCAAAATTGTCATGATGGTAAATTAATTGAAAATTATTCTCACAGATTTAGTAATTTTATTTATTTCAGTAAATTACCTAATCCATAAAAACTCAAGATTAATTCCAAACATTAGCAAGAATTAGAAAATAGTACAAGCCTTTTCCAAATTTGAGACACACTGCAAAATCCAATACAAACATAAACATGTCAGTCTGGTATACATTTGCTTATCTGTATTTTTTCATGTACTGGTTAAGCAAATCAGTTAAGCAATTTTAAGGAAGGAAATTCACTCTGAATTTCCTTCCTTAAAAGAAAGACTGTTATCATACTACTGCCCATCTGTAAAGATGAACCAGTTGAAGTCTAGTATGAAACCTGTACTAGCCTGTGCTTTCATAATATTCAGTATAATTTTATATTTTCAAAAGCTTGAGTAACTCTGACCCACATAATTCAATAATAAAAATAATTCTGCAATTCTGGGAGTGTTTTCTGGGCTGAAGTGTTGAGTCTAGACACATTGCTGCTTAGTTAACTATTTTTCTTTGCTATGTAAAACTGGGTTATAAATTGCAGAATTTGTTCCCTAGGAAGCATAGGAAAACATATTGGCCATTCTGACAAGAGACAGATAGATTTATTTTTGCCAGCACTGTCACATGTGGGCTGGATCCAGTAGAATGCAGCTGGGATAAACAAAGCTTGTTGGCAGATCATTATTAACAAAGGACTGATCCTATTAAGAGCATGAGAACAATCTGGGGCTTTTCTGCTACAAAAAGTGCATTGGAGGCTAAATTTAGCTTGTATGAAAAAAGTCATAAGAGCTATCTTTCTCTCTTTCACTTTCTCTTTCTCTTTTTTCTGCTTTATCTTCTTATTTTTCCTTCCTTCCTTCCTTCCTTCCTTCCTTCCTTCCTTCCTTACTTCCTTCCTTCCTTCCTTCCTTCCTTCCTTCCTTCCTTCCTGTTTCTTCCTTTTTCTCAAAACATTCCAAATTCTTCATGGGAAAAAGGGGTTAGATGAATTCTGAATATTATGTAAGTTTAAGGACAGACTAAGAAGAAGTTTAAACATTTTAGGCAACTCTTGAACCTTTCAGCATGTGCAAAAATTATAGACAGTTTCAAGCTAGAAGTATGTTGAAATCATACATCTTGAAGGATGATTTAGCTTGAAAGGAGGGGAAGAAAAAGAATGCAGGGATTTCCATATTTGACACCAGCAGTCTCTGGAGATATCTCCACAGTACATTAAATTACTTCATCAGCCTTTCAAGCTATGATCTCCTGTTCCATATCACTGTGCTAACTGTTTCAGCTGCAGTGCTTCACAGACACAATATGCAGTTTGTGGTTATCTCATCTGTCCTGGGCAGTGCCCCAAAGTAACCAAAGCATACACCAGAAATTAAAGCTGAACTAAAGCAGGAAGAAGCAAGAACTGGCATTTTTTGGAGTTAAATAGCAGGGCATAAACAATTACAGGATAAACCCCTCCATATTTAGCTAAAAATACATGCCATGGCACTGTATTAATGGCCCAGGTAAAAATACAGCCACCCAGGAAGATCCAATGTGCTGCAATGTTCTGTGACATCTTTAAACTAAACAAGATTCAGAGTGAGGATATTTGAACTTCAGGTTCCAGAAATTTTGTTCTTATAATAGTGAGTCACTCTCTCACACACATCAATTAATTCAATAATTAATTCTGTACTTAAGGGTTTCACTATTCTTTCATATGCAGTTCCTCGTATCAAGTGAGATTTTATTCCTCAATAAACAGCAGCTTCAGAGGATGACCAGACTGTCTATAAGAAATTATTAAAGTAGAAAAAAACCTAGCCTTCTTCTTTTCCATTGAAGTCCCTCTTTCTACCTGTGATGACTTTTTCACCTCAATGCATCATTAATGGACATGTTTCATAATCCTTGTAAAAGGCAGAGCGGTTTTGTTTTTTAATTAGATGTCTCTAGTATTTAGAAACATCTTGGGATGATTAAGCATTTAAAATCCTTCAAGGAGAAAATTTTAT
Source organism: Urocynchramus pylzowi (assembly GCA_013397555.1). Classification (NCBI taxonomy): domain Eukaryota; kingdom Metazoa; phylum Chordata; class Aves; order Passeriformes; family Fringillidae; genus Urocynchramus; species Urocynchramus pylzowi. The sequence goes on from VZRH01006020.1 coordinate 49,978, forward strand.
TTGAAGACTTTCTCAGTTAAAAAAAAAAAATTTAAAAGGCACATTATTCTAAAAGTATCTGAAAGTTGATGTGTGTGAGAGAGTGACTCATTTTTTCCAAGGGACTCTAGGAAAGCTTTCAGGAAGAGAGAGAGATGAACTATTTGATACTAAAAATGTTGAGAGAGAATAATGTTTGTGTTTCTCTTTTATAAAAATTGAGTAATTCTGTGGGCTTTCTTCTAGCCTTGGTAGATTTTCTACAGCATCTTTTTTATGTTCTTAAGGCATCTGAACAGCAGAAAGAAAATTCTGCAGCACAGAGGAGGCCATCCTCTGTATAAGTGAAGATGTACCACAATATTTTATTCTATGCTCCTTTCAGAGTTAGCTCCAAGAGCTTCACAAAGCCTTTATAGGCAAGGTCATGAAGAAAGGGGAGAAACAGGTGAAATGGAGAGAGAAGAAACTTAGAAAGGTCTGCTGAAGCACAGTAAATATGCATTTATGTCTAGGACAGATATGGCCAAACTGCCCTTAGAGTCTGTCATACGCACTTAAAAATTAAGAAATACCGAGTATTTAAATATTTTATAGAATCATAGAATAGTTTGGGCTAGAAAGGACCTCAAAGATCATCACTCCCCTGCCATGGGCAGGGACAACTTCTGTTAGAGCAGGTTGCTGAGACCCCCATCTTGTCTGACCTGGAACAATTCCAAGGATGTGGTATCATCACTTCAGACAAAGTATAAAAAATCAAAGTCAGATTTCCCTTAGGAACCACATATACAGGACTGCCTGTACACACTGAGTTGGAGCTCTTTCAGCAAGTGCATACAGAAAAAATTCAAGTCGCCATTCTGTCCTTAACAGTTGAGGGAAACATTTAAGTTGGGAGAAGGGCTAGAGCTTGTAAAGAGTGATCTGTGTGATGTGATACCAGCTGTCAGGCTCTTCTGCATTTCTCTGTGTGGAGGAAATATCAGCTGAGCTAAAGCTTGTCCAGTGTGCTCGGGGCCAGTTGCTGGGGGAAAGTTCCTCTTAGAGGGAACAGCCATGGTATTTAATCCTCTCACTCAAACACAAGGACCATAGAAAAATGCCTATTTGGAAAGTTTTCCTGGCCCTTGCTAATTCTCAAATCCTTGTCCTGATGATTTTATGGAAAAAGCCCATTTGGCATAAGCCAACACCATCCAAGGGGGCACTGGAGTAACTAAATAGAATCAATTCTGGGACTCCAGGGCCAGGACCAGCCAGGTTTAGTTCATTTGTCCACAAAAATAATAGCCATCTCCTCATTCCTTCTGCCTTCTTTAACTGCTTCTTATCTGCTGTCTCTATTTCCTAGAGCTAACTTCACTCTCACTTTAGTACAATTTGCAAAACCCACTTCTCTCACCTTGAATTCACTGTTATGAAGTCATTGAGACTCAATACCATGCATTCTGCAGCACATCATCAATCAGGAGCTCCTTTTTAATTAAATTGCTGCCTGTTTTTGTCTTTCTCATCTGCTCAGCTAACTATACCTCTCTGAGTCTGCATTTACTTGTACAGCTATCTCCTGTAGAGAGAGACACTGCTCAGCCCAGGCAGTGGCTGATATTCTCAAGCAACCAGACAGAAACCATCAATAAAAATTTCTGAGTGGAGTTTTTTCAATACTTGGATTTTAGTGTGATTTCTTTCACAGACAGTACTTCAAAGGTAATTTTCCAAGGCTTTCTTTGGATACACAATTCCCTTTCAGCTACCAAGGCAATTCCTCACTTACATTGTCCTCTCTTAATTTCAGACTTCAAAGTAATTACTGTAAGGACTCAGGGTCTCAGACCTTTGACATCTCTAAGTGCCTATAGTATTACTATCCCCACAGGTATTTGTGAAAGCAAATCTTTGTGATGAACATAATATAGCAGCCTAAATATATCCATTTTAAGAGCCAAAACTCGCCCAAATCATGGTGAGTACTGACCCTAATTCATTTATAGAATTAGATGGCTTATATAGTGCATGTCTGTAGACAGAATGTGGTAAAGATAGAGAATACCTATTCTAATTTTCTATTTAGCCTTGCTTTATGCCTTGCTGAAACATGAGGAATTTCTCAGTATTATAAATGGGTAGGACATCCATTCCATCTCCAAGAATGGGTTGGGCATCTATTCATTCCCCAGAGTTCATTGTTGGAAAAATCAGCCAACAGGGCAACAGATATAATTGCAAAGAAGGGACATAATTCCTTCTTCTGGGGTTGTAAGCGAATAGGTATGACTTCTCCCATGAAATAAGATGAGTTCATTAAGACTTATTATCTTTTGCTTTGTGTGGGGGGAACCATATTAGTAACTAGACTGGAGAGATAGAGCCAAACTGATTCAACAACTCCTGCAGTGCCAGAGGGAAAGACACAGTTCTGTAAAGACCAATTTCCAGCCTAAAGCCATTCATTTAAGAGAGCAATAAAAAACATTCTGTGATTTTCAACTTTAGTGAAAGAGAGAGAACTTGACAAGGATGCAAGTGAACCAGACGGGGAAATATACTGTTTATTTTTGTGCTGATTTGATTTTTTGCTTTGTGTTGATGTGCAAGATATGCTGACAATATGATCTTTCCTCATCTATGAAAGGAGAAATGAAGCTTTTATCACACAGCTCAGAAAGAAACACTGTGTTTGAGTAAGCTAAACCTATTGCTCTGGGCTGTCCTGTGTCACAGCTCCTTTCATTATCCATTAACTTAGATAATGCTAGAGATCAAATTTTCCATAGAACTCTTTATCTTTAAATCTTCAGAAGCCTAGGAGTAAGTACAATTCTTTCATTGTATAGATTGTCAGCAAGGGAAGAGAGGCAGATGTGAAGAACTGTGTGCAGTAAAAAGGAGCCATAAGACTAAATTTTTAGAAATTGCTCTTACAGATTACCGTCTACTATTCCTGTCTCATCAGATATCTTACAAATACCAGTATTTCCTCATAATTTTGTTTAGAGAAATGGCTCTGCAATTTTTCAGAAGACACTAAAAGCAATCTGGACTAATTTCTCAATTACAATTTCAGCTGCAACTAAAAGGCTGCATGCTTTTATAGACAATAAAAGCATGCTGATAAATCATGATGTGATAGATAAACTTAACTATAAGCAATTCAATCAAGATTTTCTCCAGCAGCAATTAATCTTGCCCTTGAAAAACCAAGCAAGTGAGGGTTGTTCTAGAATTACTAGAATGATTATATTTCACAGGAGTGATGCTACTCTAGCATTCTATTTGTCTGATAGCATGGTCTGATAACTCAGCATCATTTGTTATCAATTTCTTGTACAAATACTACCATCATAATAAGGTAATGATGCCATCAATACAAGAAGCATTGCCACATAACCTCATCATTGCTCTTTGGGGGAACATCAGCTCATGTTCTGCCTCTCAGTAAAATCTCTGCCCTTCTGCCTGCTGACAACAGCTGTTTCTGAGATAAGAGCCAGAACTCCTATTTGTCAAAAGCAATTAGTAATAGGAAAACATGCCTATGTATAAATAAATTAATACAAAATTGCATAGGGAGAATCCAACATCCAATCCTATAATGATAGTTTGCTTTGCTTTATGTCCCAGCTTATGTGTTATTTTTCTACGCAAGTGTGTATTCCCTTCTTATGTTAAGGTCTGAATCTTCCAAGACAAAACTTGGGATGTCTACAGACAGACACTTCAATTTCTGTTTTGTCCTTAAAGCTTCTCTAAAGTTTCATGGAGTTAAACACAACCTGGAAAGAATCAGACATTTTTCAGAATGGCCAGAATAGGATTGAAGAACAAGTTGTATCTCATTTAGGTTCACCTTGTGGAAACCATCAGGAATATGATCAGCTAACAGACTGAGAGCATTGAAGTTATTCAGCCTGGAGGCTCTAGGGAGTCCTTAGAGCACCTCCCAGTACTTAAAAGGGATGCAAGAAAGTTGGAGAGGTACATTCTATAAAAGCACGTCATGATGGGACAAGAGGGAATGACTTTAAACTGAAAGAGGAAGGTTTACTTTGGGCATTAGGAAGAAATACTTCACCATGAGGGTGGTGAGGTACCGGCACAGGTTGCCCAGAGAAGCTGTGGATGTCCCACTCCTGGAAGGGTTCAAGCCCAGGCTGGATGTTGCTTTGAGCAACCTGGTCAACCTCAGTGTAAGGACTTGAAGATCACAATTGTTTGTCTTAAACACAGAAGGCCAGAAGGAACTTGCCATAAGAAAGCCACCACAGCAGGAACTTGAGATAAGCATAAGGAGGAATTTGCAGCAGGGAGGCACTCACCTCACAATGCCACGTGAGGTCTGGTTAGCACATCTGGACAAAAATTCTGGAAAACTGTAGCAAACTGTGGGAAAATAAGCAACTGCTCATACAAATATCACCCCAGGTTTTGGGACAGAGAGTATCTGCCACCACCAACAACCACCAAAGCTCCAGATTCATTTCTGGGGTCCTCCACCAGAAAACTGTGTATGATCCACACTGTTAAAACTCCCTCCTCCAGGGGAGGTATCTGAGCACTGCCATGTGAACCTGAATGCATATTAACCCACTGAACTCTTTGTTTCCTGGGTTTCCTCCTTCCTCAATGAATCAAGACTGCAACCACCAACAACCAAGTCTTGCTGCTGGATCTATGGGTGGTGACATATTTCCTCCCTGCTATCTACTCTTTTCCTTTCTTTCTCTTTCTTTCTTTTCCATATATATTTTCCTCAGACTTTTATATTGCTATATTACTATAGACAATAACTAAAATTGCTGCATACCTCTTTTCCATTACAACCAATTTTTTCTAAAATAAACATCTATATATACACCAGTCATTCAGTGTCATTTTACTCTAATCCACGCCAAGGGACATATTTGCAGGAACCTCAGCTACCCTCACCCTCTGGGGTGAGGATAGACAGAGGAGGATAGGAAATAGATGATCTTTAAGGTCCTTTCCATCCTAAACCATTCTAGGAGTCTATGATATGTGAGACTGTTGAAAGTTAGGAACATGTGATCTTGTAGTATGCTGAGACTGTTGAAAGTTAGGAACATGTGATCTTGTAGTATGCATTCATGTCAAGCTGCACTTATTTTCTCTGAGCAAAGAGAAGCAGATTCCAAAAGATATTATTAAAAAGTCATCTTTTCTACTGTATTAACTCTTACATTACTCCTAGACTATGTGACATTACTTTTGAGGGGATAGCAATTAGTTTCACTCATGGTTGATACTTAGGAGTTATGGTCTATGGGTAATTTATATAGTAGGAGAGAGTTTGTCATAGCACCTGGAAATATCTTCTTGTAACTTGCTCCTGTTGTGCTTGCTTAATCCTCATGACTAATGCTTTTTTTTTATGAATGGGTCTTTCAGTTCACAGTGTTGTTTAAATTTCCTCCTGAGTAAGAAGCTGCCTTAAAATCTTCATAAGCTTTACCACAAATCTAAGAAAAGGGAGATCTATGAATATGTGCATTGTCTTTGGTGACCAGGCTCCTGAACTAAGATTTTTAAATGTCTTACTAGGTGAGGTGAATCTGAGTTCTCTTAAGTACTACGAGAAAGGAATTAAAAATTAATATCTTCTAATGTGGGTGCAAACTGTTTGGAATTTTCAGACATACAAGAAAGAACTGTTATTACAAGTGTCATGTGGAAGAGCAGTCTGCATGTTCTAAGTAGCATTTCATTTTCTTAAAATGTGTTTATTCCTGCTTTCTCAAGGTAAATATATCTCCAAAATCCTGCTCCAAACTCTACATTGGACATAATATTTTCTCTACCCATTATATTTAGCCACAGGTACTCTGGCTTTAGCAGGATATTATTAAGTTTGAAACATATGCACCAAGACTATTTAAACGAGTTGTTAATTAGTCAGTGCTTAAACAACAACACATTTTCTCTAGTGTACTGTTCCAATACTAATAACTCATGCTCTTCCCATCTGTTTGAATCCACCTGTTACTATTATTTTAAACCTACACTGAAAAATCTACAAGGAAGGAACTAATCTTGTAGTTCCTTCCAGAAACAATGATAATGTTTTTTATTGCTACCACAAGGCACATGTTAAACATTTTCCTTCAGTGTTAATATTGTAAACTGAAATTCATACCAGAAATGAAACAAGAATGCTTTTAGGCAAATTGGATTTTACTTTTTTTGAGGGGGAGGAGGTACCAGTAAGAAAAATACATACTATTTCCCCATGGTCACATGTTTTTATGAAGTTAATGTATAAGCTTTTCATGTATAGTCCACTAAATAACAGCTTAACACTGACAGCATGAGATGAATCTTCTGGTTATCTGAAAATCTTCCATATTATATTCTTAAAAGCCCTGCAGGTTAAAACCTGCAGATATTTTCATTCTTAGTAAGCATTTTTCCTCAAAAAAAAAAAAGTTATTTAAGACAGGGAAAATCAGAGAACATGGACAAAGGGAACCATTATTAAGAGCCAGTACTATTGATCTACAGTTTGTTAGTATGTCTTCTCAATCCCTGTTATATTTCTCATTCCACATCCCAAAATAATTGTAAACATTTTTTGCTCCAAAATTTCCAATTGAAAAGAGTTTTTCATTGGAATTTCTGACACATGGATTTTTTTTTTGTTTGTTTGTTTTATGCAAAGTATAAAGAGTCCTGGTGAGAAACACACTAGAATAAAAGAATCAAGAATTTATGTCCACACACTTGTGTAATCATGAAAAAAGGAAAAACAAACCTGACAATAAGTCACACCTTGTAGTATTTCCCCCCCATGAATCCCAGAAAACATCCAGACCTGTATAATTAACAAAAAAAATTATTTCTCTGTTGTGACTCTGACTGGGAGCTTGCACATTTTCTTAAAATTTTCACTATTATTATGACTCCTGTACACAATACTTTTACAGAAACCGAACACAATGTAGTCACAAAATAAACCAAATTTTACTTTCACATTTCAAGGAGGAACTCATGGCCTACAAATGGGTCAGGTGCCAACACTCAGCCTGCATTTCTGCATTTCCCATTGAATTATTATTAAATCACTATGGAAGGTTTACACAAGTTTTTTTTGTCTGAGAGAAACTTAAAATTCCATCCTTCATGGCAGCTGCTGTGTTCTGGAAAATACATGTTTCTGGAGTGAAAAGTTTAATCATTTCATATGTTTTCAACTCTTTAATACTGCTTGCAACTGATGCCACAATCACAGACCATACATTTGACAAAGCCTGATCTATGCATACTGAGCAGCATCAAAAATGTCTCTATCATTTGGCAGTAGTGATATAAAGTGAGTGTCATTCAGTGTCACTAGAGACCTGTCATGTGCTGCTGTTTCTGTTTCATGATCACTCTGGACCAACCACCGTGGTTTACTTCTCACTTGGAACAGACAGCTTTTTCATTTCCCTGGGAAGCCACATGAGATACAGGTGCTGTTATATCCAGGCAAATTTTTAAAAGCAATTTTCAGTTAATTTTCCTGTTTTCTCTAGAGATTTAAAGCACAGCTAATCAAAATGAAAAATATTTCCTGCTTCTGCCAGTAACTTTCATTTGATTCTACAGAATTATCCTATTTAACCAAAGAACATGGATTCTGCTATTCCTGTATAGCCTGAAATAGGACCAAGGATCCAAATATCATATGCAGAATATGTCCTGCCCTAAGGACTTTGCAGTTGATGTTGAGATAGTGTGCAGGCAGGAACAAATAGCAGGAAGAAGCAAAATGCAGGTAACAGATTAAACAGATAGTGCATGTTTTGACAAGTTAAACTACTAAAAGCACTACTCAGAGAATAGACAGGTTGCATGAATAGTAAGAATATTTGTTATGTTTGCTATGTTTATATTTACAGGAGGGTCTGTCATATATGAATAGGTTAAGTGGAACTGCACTTGCTATAGATGTATATGTCAGGTGCTATAGATGTATATGTCACAGCATGGTATTTTTTGACTGAGAGCTAGTCTGGGTGTAAGAATACAAGTACTTCTGAAAGGCATTGTACCTTCAAGAAATACCTTCTGAAGTTAAAATCTCGACCTGATCTTCCTATCACTGGGGAATAACTACTTTCCTTGATGGGTATGTAGTATCACCCTGAGTACCTGGGAAGGAACTTCACTACAAGCTTCCTTCCACCCTCTCTGTTGTTTGGATTAACACCTTCTAATTGTAGGAGTAAGCCAAAGACAGGTTCTGGTGTCTTTCTGCTTTGGTATTTCTTGAATACAACACAGAAGCTAAATGTGTCCTACTAGTAAGACAAATACACTACTGATTTTCTCCTCTGAATCCACTTTCAATTACATCAGGAGGTGAAATCCAGCAGTGCCATAATGGTACTTACAGTGGTACCAAGGTATGAGTCCTGAAAGTGCCTTCTACTGCATTGAGTTTGGCTAAACTTAATCCTGTCTTGTCCTGACACATAAAAATATGCCTGGGACTAAATAAAAAAGCAGAATAACTCCACATAAATATTTCTGATTTAGTACTACCAAGGATTGCATTAAATTAACTCTTCTGCAGAAAAGGTCTAAGCTTAAATTAGATTTTAAAATAGGCTCTTATACAGTGCAGTAGTTGTACAAAGTATTCTCCAGGTGACTACAAAATTCTCCGGGCATCATCTAGCACTTTCTGTAAAGCAAAACTCATTCTAAAAGGCCACATTTCTGTATGGCAAGCACTCATCATTTGCTGTAATACACTTAAAATACAAATTTAGCTTTGCTCTTGGGACAAGTCCTGAGAGGTGTCAATGGCCCACAACTTGCAGAGTTCTGAGAACTAACTGGCATTTGGACTCATGCTAATTGTGTTGCTAAAATATATGAGAGACATACTTCTTTAGTTACATAGAGAGAAATGTCATTATTCTATCTTGCTTTGTGCATTGTGGTTTCATGAAGCAGATTGGTTTACATATAAGGTGTGCATTCATGTTTTTTTTGTATGTATATATATATATACATATAAAAAGTAAAAATGAGAGATTTTTATAAGGAATTATTATAATTGGCATATAACATAAAGTTCCCTAATTAGTTCTCACAGGTTTTTCAGGCTCTCCAAACTCCCATCTGTGCAGCACATAACTTAATCCAGGGTTAATTCTCCCCTCAACTCTACAATCATGAGACCCCACCTGGAGTACTGCCATCAGCCCTGCAATCTCTACATGAGAAGGATATGGGCATGTTGGAACACATACAGATGAGGCCACAAAGAAGGTCAGAGGGCTGGAGCACCTCTGCTGTGAAGACGGGCTGAGAGAGTCGAGCTTGTTCAGGCTGGAGGAGAGAAAGTTCCAGAGTGACCTTCTAGCACTGTGAAGTAGGTAAAAGGGCTACAAGAGAGCTGGAGAGGAATTTTTGACAAGGCATGGAGCAATAGGAAAAGGGGTAATGACTTCAGACTGGAAGAGGACAGGGTTAGATTAGATATTAGGAAGAAATTCTTTGCTGTGAGGGTGGTGAGGCACTTGCACAGGTTGCCCAGAGAAGCAGGCTGCCCTGTGTCTGCCCCATCACCACAAGTGTACAAGACCTATTATTACTGATAATTACAGTGATTTCCCTGGAGAATTGGGTGTTCTTCTGAATGAGTTTTTTGTTCTCAATAAGCAAAAAAATTGTGATAATCCTATTAAAAATAGCAGGCTGTACCAGTTAATCCTGGTCCCCATGAAATCAAAGTTGAAACTCTGACCAGAGAACTAATATCACTGCCACAACTCCTTTTAGCTCATGTGGGCTCTAAAGTGTCCTCTAAGCTCAAAAATGTTGGTCAAACTCAGCCTCTGGAAAGACTTTTTGAGAGCTTGAAAGTCTTTTTAGCCCAACTCAGTTTTGGGTACAGGTGAAATTTAAAAAGTTATCACTCACCTTGGAGAGAGCTGTATCTGCTGGGAATCACCAAGCTATAGTCTGGGATTTTGAGGTCCTACCATTCAGTTCAACAAGTCCTTTGCTTAATAGGGAAGGACTTGTAGCATCTACTGAAAAATATTACCTATAAAAACACATCTCATTTCAAGCAACTCAGTTTCTCCTCTTTACCTATGTAAGGATGTTAATTCATAGCTGAAATTCTTTCCAAATTTTCTTTGAGATTCCTTATACAATGGTTTGCTTTAATTTTTCTTGAGGAAAGGGATGAGGTTTTAATGATATCTTTTCCAAACAGAAAAGCTCAACACCATGTTAGAATAATAACACAAGAAAAGCTTCCAAACATGGCAGCAGATATTTGTAAAGTTTTTAAAAAAAGCAATACAGATTTGATTGAGGATTTTTTTTGGTTTTCTTTTTCTCTCTAATGAATATGGTTTCTTAGCTGGAAATCATATGGCAATTTAATTAGTTGAAATCATATTAAATGCTTTTTTAACCCAGTCACTTTAATGAATACTAATTACAGGACAGAAAAAGATTTAGAAAACATTTTACAAATAAATTTATGGGAAACAAAAACCCTGTAAATATTTCTGAGTTTGAAGGGGGTTTTCAATTTCTTAATATGTGTGTGTGTGTGTGTGTGTGTGTGTGTGTGTGTGTGTGTGTGAGACAGAGAAAGAGAAAGAGAAAAAGAACAGAACACAATGAAGCTGTTCTAGATGCTTCTTTGAGATTGTAATGCTGCATTTTGAAAGAGAATATGTCGTGGAATAGGCTCCAATAAATTATGGGTAAACAAAACACTTGATGACTCAGAGTACTGTAACTTGTAAGAGAAAGTCCATTCCACTTCTGAAATATTGATCATGAACATACTGCTGAGTAAACATGAAAGTTGAAGAAACATTTGACAAAGTTCCATTTACACAGCTTCTAGGGCAGCTAAAAACCCTTTCCTGTCCAGCCCAAACTTTTCTATATCCTCCTTACTGAAAGTACTTTACTCCATTCACCACAATTTTTATAGTAGCTCCATAAAGAAGGGGAAAGCAGTCATGTATATTTTACACAAAGAAGATGGAAATCCATGTAGATCAGTGAAGTGAAGGCCATGTGGCAAGTCTCTTGCCAGTAAGGTATTTAATCCAAGACCTTAAAATTTGAAAGCAATACCTTCAGTTTCTCAATCATTCAGTTTTCTTCATTTCAGTAGAGCAGTGGCTAGAAACAATTTATGAAGCAAATAAATTAAAAAAGAATACATTTTTAAAAGTAGGAATATAATAATGTAAGCACAATAATAATCATGTCCTACTCTTTATGAAGAACTGAATATTACCCAACACTAATTACCAAATCATGTTGTTCAGCCTGTCATTAGCTGGATGTCCAATCAGTTAAAAAGTTCGGGGGCAAAATTTCTGTGAACTGACTGTTAATACACATGTTTTCATGTATCACTTAATCTCTAGAGAAGCCTAAAATTAATCAATTGCCTCTATCTCAGACTTCAGTGTTCCATAGCTGCCTGTGCATACATAAGATCCTTGGTATAAGGAGCCCCAGACTTCATGAAGTGGACAGAATTTAGACACCTGGGTACCACTGCAATTTTGAAATTAGCAAGGAGGTACGTCAAAACTAAGCCTTTGATAGGTGTTTTCTGAATAGACATGATTAACTTGGTCAGCTTTAAGTTTTCTCCAGAGCTAGGTGTAATATAGATGGTGCCATACAATTTTTGAAAACTAAGCACAAATTTTCTTGACCTCATGTGCTGATTATCAGCCTCAAGACACACACCATGAGCATGCAAAACTAGAGGCAGCTTTATAAGGGATCCAGGATAGTAACCAGAGCATCTCCCCACTGTCCTAGTTCTCCATTGTTGGATAAGGCTACATATGCAAGACAGTCTCAAAATGTGCTGGATGCTCCAGCTTCCCTATGCCTTGCTGTCCTGCTTCATTTTTGGCAGCAGTTTTGGACTAACCACCACCTTCATCCCAGCAGAGTTCCTCTACCTGTAGAGATACACAGAGACTTCTTACATGTGATTTGGGAACCACGGCGAGTGCTTGAGAAGGACACAGGAACCCTGGCTGTCTGCATAGTGCTCAGCCCAGGAGAAAGAATCCCGGACTTTTCAAGAGTATACTCTGATTGCCACTCAGTGGTCACATTTGGAACTTTCAGAATGTCCCTGGATTGTTAGGTTTTTAATTCAGTAATCATTCACAGTAAAATGATGCCCCCAAACATTCTTCCCCCAGCAATAATTACTGCAGGAATTCCTAATGCAGAACCTTAATGAGTTAGCAGGGTGAGGGGAGCAAGAACACCCAGCAGTAAGTACACTTTCTCTTCACTTGGGGAAGTATCCTCATTATTTCCACTTAAAGTCAAGATCCAGCTTGGATCCAGATGCTTCTATCATAATAGCTTTTTCTTATATCTATTGCTAGGCACCTGCCCACAAAGGACTATCAATATACTCTTTTTCATAACTGGCATCCACAGAGCCCTTTCTTAAGTTAGATTGCAAAACTGAACTGAAATCCAGGCTGTAACTAAGAGAAATGTTTGTTTCAGAAGTCTAGAAATGTTTCTAAAGATCATTAAACCATTTAGCCATATAAAAACAAATTCCAGTGTGTATGAAGCAACCAGGAGCAATATATCCTGTAAATATTTTTTGCAGTCAGTTTTATCTCCCTGCATAATTCAACAGCCATTTTTCTTGTGTCCTGATTGATATTTAGACAGCAGATAGCTTTGCTACAGATATCAAAGCATAGAATCCGGATTTCTAATGATTATTATAGAATTTGGTTCAACCTCCTTCAAAACAAAGCCCCTTTTCCCATGCTGTAGGTGCAATTTTTCAAGTATTATATATGCTGTGAGTGACTTTGAAGTAAATAAATATTACGGTTTCAAATAAAATAAAACAAAGCCTTTTCAGTGGGAAGAAGATCAACTTCAGTACTTTATAATGTATGGCTTTAGCTGCTAGCAGTGGGTTCTGGGAGTTATTGTAGTTGAAAGAAATTTCAGAATATAGCAGAGGGTTTAGGTTACTGAGTATCTGAGTTCTCAGAGAAAATTGTCTCTCTCAAAAAAAATTAAGTTTATGAGGTAAAAAGGGCTTGTAAATGGCCTTTTAGAACTTGCTAGAACAAAAATTTGGAGTGCATCAAAATTCTTGGAAAACAGAGGCAAAATGATTTAGTATGCTTCATATTTAGAACAAGATTTTTTTCTTTTATGCCCAATAAAGCATATGAAACATGGAAGAACTTAACTTCTTAATTATAGAGCCATAGAATAGTAGCGTGATTTGGGTTTGAAGGGACCTTAAAGACCATCTAGTTTAAACTCCCTTGCCATGGGCAGGAACACCTTCCACTTGACCAGGTGGCTCAAAAACCATCCACCCTAGCCTTGAACACTTCCAGGGCTAGAATAGTCACAGCTTTTCTGGCAACCTATGCTGGTATCTCACCCCCCTCACAGCAAAGAATTTATTCCTAACATCTAATCTAATTCTACTCTTCTTCAGTTTATAGCCATTCCCTCTTAACCCATCACTGCATGCCCTTGTAAAAAGTCCTTCTCCAGCCTTCTTGTAGGCCACCTTCAGGTGCTAAAGTGGTGACTTTTCATCAAGTTCAGAAGTCCTCTTTTTACTGCCTATTGCTATAAGAGTGAAAGCTGGCAGCCTCTGCTTTCATACCATAACCTTCCTCAAGGTGTGAAAGTATTGTTCCTAAGGAAAATACAGCTGCTTTCAAATTATCATGGCTCCCTGTGAAGCAACAGCTAAAAAAAGCAACTCATTTGAAGGGCATTGAAAACAGAAAAGAAGGTACTAACAGCATAAAACCTTGGTTACCATGTATAGTTCATCTCTGCAGAGCAGGAGTGACATATTAAAGAAGGTATGGAGCAGAGCTACTAAAACGACAAAGAGGAAAAATCCATGGCTCTGTGAGAAGGGACTAAAGAGTTTTGTTCTCAGTCTTCATCTTTACTTTCTTCTTTTTTCTTCTTCATTTTAAGAAGAAGAAAGCTGAGGGAAATGTATTCGAGCTTTACATTGTGAAGGTGTTGTACAAAATGAATGCAGAACCATGAATCCTCACCCACACATTACTGCAAGCGCTCAGGGGGCACTTTGGGAAACTAGCTTAAAATAGATAAAAGTAGCCCTTTTTTCCACAGGACTTAGTGAACTCCTGGAATGTTCCCAGAAGTTCACAGTAGACTATGAGATAGGCAATTTCAGCAGTTTCAAAAATAGAGACATTAAAGAACAATGTGTCTATAGAAAGTCAAGGCAGTGGTTGAATTGTTTGAGTAATTTGGTAAAACCAGAAGAATTTATGATAAGAGCAGAAGGACTTGCACACAAAAGTTGATGCCAATCCTTAAAAGAAATTTTATCTTATTTGGCTATTTGTAGATCTGTATGGAGAAGAAATGGCTTGAGAATCAAGAGAAGGAGTGATGTCGTGGAATAATCCCATGTCTTAATCTAAAACCTTTTAGCTTGCCCCCAGCCAGTGTGTCTATGGGAGTTTCTGAATACAATCCTCCAAGGAACTTCCCATCCCAAGCTGACCTGGATTCATACACAAGGATTGCTTCCCTTCAGTCCCTGGCTGACTGAATTTCTCATGAAAAGTTGGTGGGGAACTGCTCATTCAGATAAAAACAAGACATATCTATCTAATCTAGAGGCAGATGTCACTGAAGTTTTTCAAATAGGAGACTAAACAGGAAAAGCATGAAAAAATTTAGTCTCTTTACATTTGCCCCAGGATCTGCTTGATTTTGGCAGATGATGACATTGTATAGCCACTCTTTACAAAATCACCTTCTTTGGACAAGGTATAAAGTAAATATAAATAACTCTTAGTAACAGTTTGTATTGATAAGTTTTCTTTTTCCACTGGTCTGAGGCATGTTAGACCCTTTCTTAGGAAGAAAAAAATACCAGCAAAGAAGCCAAGATTGTCCATTAGATACATGAGTACAAAGAAGGGAAAGATGAAGGCCCTAGATGCTTCCAGATACACTTGTAGACCTCTCTATATATCACATTTCTCTTTTACTTAACATTTCTGTTGCATTGATATAATGCTCACAGAAATCTTTAGATAGGGTTCAGAACAATTTCAGACACATATCTTTTTCCTAAATTTGAGGTATCTAATAAACAGGTCTAAAGCAAGAGCTTTCATTATTCAAACAAGCACTGACTGCACAGAAACTTTGAAAATCTGCATTGGGAGATCTTGCCTGGCAAATGGAGGTATCTAAGTTTAGGTCAATAGGGACTCATTCACAAAGCCTTCCTGTGTACCCAATTCTTCCCATCATGAATAGAGAGTTATGACACAGTGGAAGGACTCCTTCAACAAGAGAGTGCCTTTGCTTCCTCTGCTGTGTGACTCTGCTTTGCCTGGTTTGTGCCCTTCACCAAAAAAATCCCTCTGCTCTTTGATACTAAGCTTCAACTATTTGCTGGATCCAGTTATCATAACTGCAATAAAATTCAGGAGTAAAACCTCATTAATTATTGCTTCTCACCTAGAATACATTAAGAATTCTTTTACGATGGAAATTATATAAGTTAGTTGAAGACATATCAGATGTCTTCAATCTCAGTAAAATCTGGATACTTTTTGCTACAAAAACTATTAGTTGTTCAATGATCCATGTTTAAGTGTTTAAGCATTTCGTGTTCAAGTTTTAAGATATTTTCTTGAGTTTACACAAAGTTTAAAATTAAAATCAGTGATTGTCCAGATCCAAAGTGGACTTTTAAAGATCCAGAGTTGATTTAAAGATATAGTTTGAATCTTTAATTGTCTATTGATCTATTCTGCACCATAAGTTACTAAATTTCCTTCCTCCCCACCCCATGAAAAATGGAGCAGGATGTTAAAGATGACTCCAAGCAAGTGTTCTAAATACAAGATGAGAGAAAAAGATTTCAGGAGGTTTCAGGAATAAAAATATTTAGTCTGAAAAAAATATCTTTGTTTGGCATTAAAAAATGGAAAGTAATCAGTCTTACAATGCTATTCAATCTTATGAAAATATAAAAAAGATAGAAAAAAACACTCACAGTTCACTGACACTCTAAACTATTCCTGTGATAGCAATAATTTCTACTTATACAAACAAGGGACTAAGGAATGAAAAATAAAAAGGCAACCAAAGTTTTATAACAGCATTCATTAAGATGGAATTCCTTCTAAAATTCATATAAGTTTCATCCAAGCATGAAAAGAATAACATAAATAGCTATAGAGTCTACAGCAGTATAGTCTATACTCTGAGATTCAGCTGATTTACAAGAGAGCCCATGTATTCCTGCTTCTTATTTTTTGTTTTCTGCTTTCTCATGCAGATTAAAATGTGAGCAAGCATTGATTTTTTTAATAATTCCTTACCTTCAAATATTCATGCTGAATTTTAAAGAGCTTTTTCTGACAATTAAACATTATGAGAATTCAGTTTGATCTTGCATAAAAAAAGAGTTTGGCATCAACATCAAATAACTGGCAGAATAAGTAAGAAAATGTAGCATTTCAGTTCTTCCTCTAGTCAGAAAACACTTCCCCATTTTTAAAGAATAATATTAATAGTAACTTAATAACTAGTAACATTTGTTTATTAAAAAAAAAAAATCCTTACTCTCTTTCCAATCCAGTTATTAGACAGACTAGTAGTGTCAGTTCAAAGTTTTACTGCAAATTCTGGCTAGACTACGGAAGGATCAGACGATATTTCACTACTTAAAAAAAATCATCTTCCTTAGAAGTTATAACTGATGCTATCAGAGAGAAAATCTTTGTTTCTGTTGTAGTTGGTATCACCACAAAAGGTACAATGTTGGCTGTCAAGAAACAGACATACTTCATTCAAAGTTTGAAACACAAGTTCCCTCCAGATCACTCATATAACAAACCACATTGATAAATTTCTAGGAGGATGAAATAGAATAATTACTAACAATAAAGGAGGACAGGTATTTTTCTCAGTAAATATTTATATATTGGCAAGGGGAGTTAATAATTCAGTTATAAAATGTAAAGTGAGAAAAACACTACTGAGTACAGTAGCGTATAACTAATACCAATATTTAGCAACAGTTACTAAAAATGAGAATTATAAGGTAAGCAGATCCAGATAATGTTCAGACCCTAACTGGCAAAAAATTCTGGATCAAAAATGCTCACTTTCCAATATATTCTGGAGATCTGGAGATGTTCCAGAATATAACCATGCTTTAAAAAATATATAAGAAACTGTTTTGGTTTCTTTTTTTATTTTGTATGGAAAGCTATAGATCTGTAGATACAGCAGCATCCCAGACCAAAACATAGAATGGCTAATATAAAACGGAACTAATAAGAAATAAAAGAATGCAGCAATGTTGATGTTATTCTACATTTGTAGAAAATTTTAGTATATTGGCAAAATTTTGCTGTTTACAACTTTGTGTTATGAAAATAATTATGTTGCTGCAACAGATTTCTGTAATGCACTTGCCTTGGGACCACATGACATCTTGAGTGATAAAGCCTGAACAATTTAACATTCACATGATAAATGAATTAAGAAGTAGTTAAATAATAAGATTCATAACACAATACCACATCTGAACCAGTGCCAACCAGCTGTGTTTCAAGTTGAAACTAACTGATGTTTTTTAGTTCTTTTTGGCTCTGCATGTCTTAATCTTTTTATCAATGGGTTAGGAACAGATAAATACTAAACAAAATCGCATTTAAAGAAGACATAGATTTTGGTGATGACCAAATACCTTGGGAGCAGTAAATAAAGAAGGAGGAAAGGTCATCCCTATAGGTTTTAAACAGATCATACGTCTTTCAAGTCTTAAACCACAAACCAGTGGCAATAATATTGGCCATGGTAGTTCAATAGCAGATTCTATCTTGAAAGCTGTGATTTTGAAAACAGTGGTCCTCAGATGGCAATATGTGACAAACTGAGGGCAGCTTCTCAGTATGACTTTGCAATCAAAAGGGTTAATATTATACTAGGATTATAAGCATGAAAATATTCGTCATGATAATAAAACCTAACAGAACATATGTTTGTCGAAGTTATAATTCCTACTGTGAGTCTGGCCACAATTCTGCTCTCCATATGTTAAGAATACTAGTACAGAATCACAGAATTATCATAGAATCACATGCTTGTTAGGATTGGAAGGGACCTCTGGAAATCGTCCAGTCCAACTTCACTGCCAAGGCAGGGTTACCTAGAGCAGATTAAACAGGAAAGTGTCCAGGTGAGTTTTGAATGTCCCTGGAGAGGGAGAATCCATGGCCTTCCTGGGCAGCCTTTTTCAGTGCCCTGCTCCCCTTAATGTAATCAAGTTCCTGCTCACGTTGAGATGGAACTTCTTGTGTTTTAATTTTTGACCATTACTCCTTGATCTGTTGCTGGGCACCACTGAAATAGCCTAATAATAGTGGACCTATTATTAATCCCTGGGGAGCACCTCTGACTACAGACCTCTAGACAGAAGGAAAAGGAAGGCTTCTACCCTTGGAAAAGATTCAGAAAAGAACCACTTAATCACTGATGGACTAGAGAATATGCAAAGTTGTGTAAAAATAATGAGAAAAATCCAATTAACTTATCATACAGACCACAAAGGAGAGAGTCGATCATGTGTCATATGTACCTATTAGAGAAACAAAACTCAGACAATAGAAAAATCTTCACGCTAGAAGGTAAATAAATTTAAAATGTCACTTGTAAAAGAGATGCAATCAGAATAGAAACTAAGATTAAAAAATGAACAAGGTCAAAATTTCTGTAGATGATGTATGTTCCATTTCATTAAAACCAGTTGCAATTGTTTATTTAACAGTCCTAATTTAACACAAATCATTGCTGACATTGCATCTAGAAATATGAAGACTGTTACCATTAACAGCACCTTGTACTTTGAAAATCAATGTCTCCACCAGGGGTATGAATTTCTGCACTGAGTGGAAGCAATTTGCAGACTTCTGGTTCCACAAAGTCTCTTGGAACCATCTCTTCCATTATTTACCAGAAAAATTTTTAAATACAGATCCCTATTTTGTCCTTTTTTATACTCTTCAGTGTGCACACAGTCTGTTTTGTCACAAAGTTATCTGGCTAGGTTTGCCCATCATGGGCAAGGATACCGTTTCCTGTCTGTTGCCCTTATGATTGTTGCGGATCTTATGGGTATGATCAAAGTAAAGTAATTCTGAGGATAAACGTAGCATTCACAAATCACTGACTCTGAGACTTTTACAAGATCCAATGATAGTCCTAATAAGACCATCTGGCATACCCAGAAACACAATATATTATGTATATTAAAAAAATAGAAATATTCTATTTGAATTCATGCTTTATCTAATTTACCAGAGTATTTAACGCTCTCAAGGTGTCCAGACAATGTCAGAACGACTATATTAAACATTTCTACTTGGATAATAAGGCCTGTTTTCCAGTATTTACTCTATATAAACTAAATTTACTTGTTAGTAAAAAGTAAAGTTTATTCCAGCCCTTATTTGCTTTTAGTCTTCTGGCAAATGAATCCACTAGTGCAGAACTACAAATTAGAAAGCCATTTTCAATAAATTCCTGTTTCCTGATCTACAAAAGAAGGAAGATGAGTATAGTACCTGTCAGAAGAACTGTGATGGTCAAGATCAAGTCAAATCTTTTGAGTACTGAATATGGTAAATTGGCTTCAGACAAGATACTATCAAGACAAAGTGTGAGAACATATACAGGCCAAAACACCTTACACGTTATCCCATCAGTCAGATCTATCCACTTGAACCACTTCCTGTAATCATCTGCAGAGTTTTCCCCTTTGTGAATGTGATACATACCATCAGCCCACAGAAAACACCAGCTGACTGAGAAGATATCAGGTAGAAAGATGGCCTCCCACATAATTATATACAACAAGCATGGCATATGATAGAAAACAAAACTATTTTGAGAATTATCTGCATCAGGGTTTGAAGACTGAGACAGAGATTGCATCTGCTCCATTTTTTTATACATACAAGCAGAACTTCTCCCCTTCAGTCCTCTCCAGGCTGTAATGCAATAATGGAATATTTAATTTCATACTCTAATCCAAAGCCCTAATGGATAAAATCTGTGTTGCACCTCTTGACTAAATTTGACTACCATGAAAGTACAGCCTGATCCACTCTACAGAAAATGGTTTTCAAACTCAACTTTGGGACAACAGCTTTCCTGATATCCTCAAGAATAATGAGAATTCTCACCTGTCCAACATTTCTGCTTTAATTATGATGAGGTCAAACCTGAACATTAAAAAGTGTGTACACTATTTTGCCTGATTTTTGCAATACTAACCCTGAATGAAAATACTCTGTTTTTTGACTGGCTGCCACTTCTGAAGAAGATTTTAAAACTGATATTTTATGGTTTTATTTTGAGTTTTCATAATACAAAGGATCATATTTTCAAGCTTGTCCTCAATGCTCTGAATCTTGCAAGAATTTTTCCCTATTGAAACTTGTGATTCATACGTAACGACCTGCCTCCAGGAGTGAATGCTTTAAGGACATGCTCATGTATCATGAAACACAGAGTGTCTGCTCAGTTAACCCTTGGGAGAAGGGATGTTGACTGTTCTTATGCCTAGAAAAGAGCTTAATGGTATCTCTACTCAGTTTCAAGTACATTCAAGAATTCTCAACCACCAGCAGCTCATCACTCCCACTTTTTAGTTATTTCTGAGCACCGTTGTTATTTTTTGGCACCCTGGATCAGTCCTTGGAGATTTTATACTCTTTATCAAATGCTCACTGCCTTCCACTCATGCAAAGTCATTTATAGGTCAAATAATAGAATTATGGAATCATAGAACAGCTTGGATTGAAAGGGACCTTTAAAGGTCATGTAGTCCAACACCCTTGCAATGAGCAGGGACATCTTCAGTCAAATCAAGTTGCTCAGAGCCCTGTTCAGTCTGGCCTTGCTCTTTGTGCCACCCCCAGATTTAGTAAAAGCAGTACAGTGTCATTTCCTGCAATATCACACAAAAAAAGGAATCATCATCATATCTCTGAGAAATATTGCTCTCAGTAAATCCTGATCAGAATGACTAAATCTGGGCATCTACATACAACTTTCTTTGCAGTGTCTGAAAAGCTGCAGCTGTAACTGTAGTTGCTCAAATATATATGAAAGTTTAGTTAATTCTAGATTAATCTGGATACTTAATTTAAGAAGTTCAAGATGCCTGAGTAGATATAGAAGCAAATTAGCACCCAGGACTTGTGGACCCTACTCCTACTTGTGCCACCACTTGACAGGGTTTCTTTGTAAAATCTCCCACCCCATCACTAATTTTTCTCTGATTATTAAGAGTGGCATATCCTGAAAAATTCCTAAGGTCTCTCAGTAAATTTCAAAGTGCAAATTACATATAATAATTAATTATTTGAGGTATTCAAATTAAACATATCAGTTTGAATAAACATGTGTGTAAAGGGTAATGAAAAGAGTGGAGTGAAATCTGTATCTTCAGAAAACATCCAGTTTATATATTGGATAAGATCCAAGTTCACTGAAATGAACTCAGTGCCTCCCTCAGACTTTTCTACTACAATACTGCACAGGCAAATGCAGCAGCCGTTGTCTCCTCAGCAACAGTGCAAATGCAGTCCCAGCTTCATCCAATACTAGAGTTGTCTGATTTTCTCTCACTTTGGGATGTCATCATGGAAACAGTCTTGATTACCTAATGTCCCTTAAAATGGTGTTAGCCTAGTTAATCAATGTTATTCTGTTGTTAAGCAGGATATTTTTCCATTCTGAAACAATATTGATTACCTAATTATTGCCATTAAAAGCACCCAAAACCAAAACACACTTAAGCCAGTAATTGTGCAGCTGCTATTAAAGCTCTCACAAGTAATACTGCTTCATTTCCACTCAGCTTGCAAAGAGTAATACTACCCTATTTCTACCCAGTTTGCAAAGCTTCCCTGTTTTTTAACATCCTCAACTCTCTCACTGTTCTAATATTCATTGACTTTGTCCCCTCCCCCAGCTTCCAACAGCAGACAGTGCAAAATTAGCAGCAAGAGACAGGATCAAACAGCTTGTTCCAGAAAGCAGCACAGATACACGGCACGAAGAAAGGGATATGGCAGCAGGTATAGGCACAGCACCTGTTTTTAATTTTTTAAACTTTAAACTTAATTCCACCTCATTCAAACTTATTTTAGAAAGCAATTGACAACAGGAAAAATTACAAAATTGGCAGGAAACTAAGACTTGGGTGTTGAGAATTAAAAACTTCAAACTGTGAAATAGAATATGTATCTGTATCTATATATATGGCTATTGCATCATTAGGAGAACTTGGCTCTACAGCTGTATTTATGATTATTGAAGCATTCTTCTGTTTATATTTAGCCATAAAATTGCACATACTTATAAGCTTTTTTACCTCTTTAAAAAGGCAGCAGCCAACCTGTACATTTTTGGAGCTATGGGATGCTTTTTAAGTTTTTCAGATACTCCAAACTCTGTTGCATTTGCCCTAGATGACAAATCACTGACCTTTCTCTGTGGGTATTGTGTTTTGTGAAGCACTAATTGTATATATGATTGCAAATGTGTTTTATTTTGTGTGTATTTCCTCATGCAGAGTGTAAGTATTGGATATACATTGTTTTGTGGTATCTATATATAGAAATAGAGTTAAAGTATTGTGCTCTCAGGTACTTGGTGTGACTCTTGGGAAGTCCTGTGCAGGGCTAAGAACTGGACTCAACTTGGGTTGGATCCTTGTGGGTCCCCTCCATCCCAGCATATTCTGTGATTCTTTTAGTTGGTACACAATATGTATGATAAACAGTGCATTGCCTTTTAAGATACAGGATGCTTAAGCATACACTGCATAATTATCAGAGGAGTTTTTTTCAGCCCCAACTGTGCAAAAGTTGCCAAAGTGGTAGTCCATATAAGCCTCATGAAAGCACAGTAACTTTTAGAAAGGGGAAAGCTCTGTAAAGAAACTAGAGCAACAGGGTTATGAGACTGGGAAAGATAAGTAGACATGATCCCATACTTTCTTGGTGAGGTCTAGCAGTTTTTCAGGTGCATGCCACTTCATGGTGAGATACACACCACATCCTTGGAAACGTTCAAGGCCAGGATGGATGGGGGCCTGAGCAACCTGACCTAAGGGGTGTCAACCCTGCCCATGGACAGGTAATTTTTCTGGTCCTTTCCAA
Source organism: Urocynchramus pylzowi (assembly GCA_013397555.1). Taxonomy (NCBI): domain Eukaryota; kingdom Metazoa; phylum Chordata; class Aves; order Passeriformes; family Fringillidae; genus Urocynchramus; species Urocynchramus pylzowi. Next base: position 73,230 of record VZRH01006020.1, read on the forward strand.
CCCACACCATTCTACGATTCTGTATTCTATGCTTCTATGTCAAAAAGTAATCTAAGTATGCAAAAATAGAGTCACAGCGATAGTTTTGCCTCCCATTTGGACTGAGATGTAGAAGGTGGAGTGGATTCATGGGGGCACCTCAGAACACGTCAGTCAGGGTCCTAGCTGCACAAGTAAATGGCAGCTGAAGGTCCTTGCCTGCACAGCTACAAACTGAGGGCTGCCCAAAGGAGACAGAAAGCACTGCCTGCGTCGTTCTTGTTTTGCTCACTCAGCCTCAACACTTCAGTGAGAGGGACAGATGAGACAGACGTATTCAGACTTGTAAGCAGTCTGAATACAGGCCTGAAGGACAAGGTGGAACATAAAACTATAGAAAAGGAGGTCAGAAGAGAATAAAAATTGAGAGAGTTGCAGCCAGGCAGTGCTAATACTTACAAGACTCATCTGAGCAAGCCTTAGTATGGCTTTCTATATATACAGTGGACCTAGGTAATTTATAAGCAATATTAAAGTAATCAAATTTAATTAAATTTTATTTAAATTTATTTAAATTCAAATAATTTATTTTGATTTTTGAGTTCTGATTATTCTGGAAGAACAGATCAAGTTAAAACATTAATCTACCATAACAAGACAATGATATATTATGGTAACACTAAAAATGCTGATATTACCACCGACAACAAACAACCCAGAGAACAAGCCAAGCATCAAAGATGGAATGGGGGAAAAGGAGGACAAAGGAAGAGGAAACTGTTCTATTTCTTTCTCCTTGGTGCAGTTTTTCTTGCCAAGAGTGGACTTAAACTTGATTTGCTTCCTGCTATGGGAGCTGGCATACTGCCACATACGTGTTCCTGCTCACAAGCAGCACCAGCATGCTAGTCACAAAGTTCTCCAGAAAAAAATGAGGTCCAAAAATGTCCCCCTCTCTAAAAAGGTTCTGTGTGTGAGTATGCTTGTGTGCGTGATTTATGCAAAAAATCCTGTCAAAATATTCTGCTTCATCAAAAGTCTAATTTACATGCATTTTTGGGACACTGTAGAGACTGATTAACATGACGTATCACAATTCAGAAGGAATGTTGACTGAAGCATTTTAGGAGCCTGGGATGCAGAAACACGAGGTAGATAAGCATATGGAGCTCAGTGAATGAAGCAGGAGGCTGCCTATTCTGCTGTGATTTATGTTCCTTGTGAGAACTTGATGGCTTTCTGAGATAAGAGATTTTGTTTAGAAAAAAATCTAGTGCAATGAAAAAAAACCATTATAGGGCTTTATTCATCTTTAATAAGCCGAGCTACATCTTCCATCACCTTTTAGAGATATCAGAATTTGGTTTCTATTAAAAACTAGTAAGCACTATAGTTTTATTTATAAGTAGTAAGTTAAAATATTTAATCAAAAACATTTATAAATTATTTTTTATCCCCTGGATTTACAGAAATCACAGCAGTATTTCTCTTGCAAAATAAAACTTTTTATAGCAGCTCTTTTAAATTTGTGTGTTAACTTACTCATGCATCTGAAACTGGATTAGTTTTACATTTTCTCATTATTTATTTAATTCATTTTCTAAAATTGGATAATTAATTTCTCCAGAGTCTTATAATATGAGAAAATCTCATAATTTTTTCCCTAACTGCTTTCTATATCACCAAAATAAGGTAAACACCACTCTCTGACCAAATCCAAATGTCCAGCTAGTGGAAATATTTGTTCGCAACCTTCCTGAAAGCAAACCACCTCCTGCATTATTCATTCTGCCAAAGCTCTATTTAGTAACTTTATGGCGAAAAATCACTGTTTCATTGTAGTGAATTGTTCCTCCTTACCCCCAGGAAGATCCACAACAGTTAATTATTGGTTTGCAAGGGTTGATAGTCCAGAGCACAGGGGACAAAGAAGAAATTGCTCAGTAAACCAGTGACAAATTATCAGGTGACAGAAGATTAACTCCCATTTTAGTTAACAGTAGGCTGGTCAATATCATATGTAGAGCCTAAAAAAATATATGACTTACTAGACAGAAGTTTATTTCTGGGATTAATCTGGAATTGAGTCTAATATTTGGCTTCTGGTTATAAGTTGTGTTCTCATAAAAGTAGCTCAAAGGAATTTTCAGGCTATGTTGGGTGACTTATAATGAATTTAGTCATCAGTTGGGGCAGGGATGGCAGTGATTGCAGATGAACTGTGTCACAGTGTGAGACCTGGATGTGGATTTTTAACTTCCATTTAATCAGGTTTTGAATATCCCTATCATGTGAGATACAGAATTGGAGTAGAACTTGCTGTTCATTCCCATATCTGCATGTATGGGAATGAGTTATAAACCCACTTCCATAGTGGCATAGTCTAGACCAAAATTATCAAGAGGTGTTCTGAAGCCACTTTATTTAAATAATATTTCTTTTTAATAATTTACATTCAGTCTGCATCAGTTAGTGACAGAATTGGAGAGTAAAGGGAAGGAATCTTAAGCATCATCTTGTTTGATTTTCTGACAAGATTTCTGCTAAAGGATAACTTGTAGGAAGGCACCCAGGAGGTCCCACTGTCCAGCTCAGGGGTGCTCACTGTCACCACTGGGTGTCTCACCAACCAGCTTTTTGAAGAAGATGTGGGCAGTGACCATCCTTGCTGTGATTGCACGAAGGCAGAACATATTCAAACACCAGTAGCAGCTTACAAGACAGTAAGCTGGATCTGTAAGTTACAGGGAGAAACAAAACTACCTGACATCTAGCTTCGAAAATGTTGATGTGTGTACAACACCAGCCTGAGGTTTACATCTCCCCTGTGAAGAAATTCAGCCATTATTGAGCTGCACTGCCAAAAATTATTTCTCAATAGAGATAAAGCCCAGCAGAGTGAAAACCTTTCTCCCTCCAAAAGGTTATTTCTCTTCCTTTATGTGCAAATCACCTTGGTTTCATACTTTGCCTGTATTGTGAATGCATTTTTTCCATATATAGTTCTAATTGTTGCTACTAATCATGCAATCAGTTAATTATCTCTGAAGGGGTTAATACAGAAGTAGGAAAGTTCTGCTGATAGAAGACTGTACCTGAAACTATGCACTTTTGTGGAATTACCTTGCAAAATCATCACACCAAAACGGCATCAAGGAAAGACAAATTAAGCAGGAGAGTAGTAGCCATGGGAGTTTTTAAAGTTAATCCACCATATTGATGTAAAAAGGTTTGCCATCTGGATCCCAGTTTGCTACAATATTGAGGCTTCATGGCATTTCCTCCCCTTTATCTTCATTTCCAGTTATCATCCATGGGAGAGCTGAGGAGCCTGTGCAGTAGTCCATTGCTGCAGCGTGTGTGTGAGATACAGGATGCTCTCAGAAATCCCACTTACAGTGTGTAAACAACTAACTGTCTTCTACAACAACTCTGCAGCAGTTTGTGTGTCAGCAGCCTCTGATAGACTCACAGCCATGCAGCAGTGGCAATCACAGAGGTTTTGGTGCTCTAAGAGTACACAAAACCCAGCTCTTGCTTTTTCCCGACAGAAGGATTCGAGGCTGTATGGCTTTACTTTACCAGTCACTCTAGATTCCAATAAATCCATTAAGCTTTTGTGAGCTGTTTCAAATCCCCCTCTTTACATCTGCTAGAGGCAAGCAACAGCTGCAGAGACCTCTTTGCATCAAACACCTCAAAACACTAGGGGGCTGGTCGGCTTGGGAATCGCAGTGCTGGGGCTGAGAGACTGTAACTTAACCAAACGCATCCGTGGCTCTGGATGCCGGCTCTGACTCGCAAGGCAGAGGAGAAACGCATCAGCGGCTGCATTTGATATGATCAACAAATCTGCCTTGAAGAAGAGCACGGCTGAGGCAGCCAAGGGGTCAAAGCGAATTAACTCTTGCATCCTCCAGCGCAGTGGTGGAGGTCAGGAAGGAGACTGATGCACATTAAAGCAGAAGAGGAGCCCTTTTATGTCTTAAAAGGAATTAAACAGAGATGTTTGGGAGGATGTTTTTCATTGGAGTTGTTGTTTTGTTTTTTTTTTTCTCCTAGGCTTTGGTGAAGGGAAAGGAAAAAAATGTTTGTTCTCAGATATCTGTTGTTGTCACCATATACAGACAGGCTTTTTTTTCCCCAGTGAGTGAAAAGACAAATTCCCCATTTTGGCTACTTTTCCTGGAATAAAGCCAAACTTTAAAGGAACAGAGCCAGGTCCTCAGGTCACAGAAATTCAAACAACACCAAGGGAAAGTGAGATTTTGCACCAGTTTGCACCTCTGTAAACAACTTCTGTTCATGTAAACAATTTCATACTGATTTCAGGAGAGTAGTCTGATTTCCTCTCCCTGCAAACAGGTTCTGACCCATTAAATTGTTCTTTTTCTCATACTTATTTAAATGTATTTCATGTCTGCAGTCCCTGCATATCTGCTGTGTGGAGGTGGGTGGATAGGAGGGGATGAACAGAAACTTTCCACCTAAGCCCCAGACTGATTCATCTGTCATTAAAAATGACAGATGAAAGGAACAAATATTTTTCCCCATCCCCTGAGGAGAAGACACAAAGTGACAGCTCAGCTTGGGCTGAGGACTGGAGCAGCTGGGAGGCATAGCTCTCCAGCCAGGTTGACCTTGCCAGTGGTGAGCAGCACAGTCCAGCCTGAGTGAGGACAGTCTGCCAAAGAGGTGCCCCTGGACATCAGGAATGTTAAATTCACTTTGAGCACGCATGGGTAGCTTCACTTGTCACACTTTTGAAAGGCAGGTACCCCACAGCTCCCAGCACTTCCCAAGTAATGGGAGGATTTTTAAAGAAATAATTACAACATGCCTTAAGAGAGTTTCTGAGGTGGTTTTATATAACACAATTCCTGTCTAGTTGTTTTCTTCACTGTGAAGTTACAGAAATCTGCAGTATGACCCATTAATAGAATATTTTTAGCAATAGAGAAGTCACTTAGATCTAGAGGCAGCCAGGATTATTTAACTTTTCTAGATTAATTACCTCTAGACACACATGAACATATGCTGCCTATGTAGTTTCAAGGCCATTCTATTTCTACCTGCAGGGGAGGACCATCTCTGCTGCTCATACAATTTTGATAAACTATTGACAGGAGAATTTTCCTATGGAAAGATTACTCAAATCACTTTACATCCTTAAAATACACTGAGATAGTAATGGGCTTCTCTGACCTTAGAAACATCCCGAAATAAGTTTACAGTAAATGAAAATCCAGGATGCACCAAGTTAAAATTTAATCATAATATTAACAGTGTCTTGGATATGTTTTAAAGCTGTACAGCATTAGGGAAATAACATCCCATCAGAGACCAGCATCTGAACTGTACTTCATTTTGACTGCTGATGACCTGTTAGCAAAAGAATCCACAAGTAAAAGCAACAGATCAAGTTGTCTGAGAGTAAATAACAGGTACAGTCAGCTATGTACTGCAGTATATGCTTATCTGTGATGGGGTTTTCTTGAGGAAACACTTATATATGGCTTATCACAATACCTCAACCTGTATAATTCTTTGATCCCATCCCCTTTGAAAAGTCAGAATTATCATAAAAATCTTTGGAGCAAAAATCTAAACACAATGAATATTCATGCTCTTCACAGCTGTTACATTTATGGAAATGCAATACCAGCAAACTTCTTGTATTTGGCAAAGACTTTTTACCAGATGAATATATGCCAGTAAAAGAACTTAAGTGAAATGAAAAGCCTGGCTCACTCCTGTTTTCTAAAGAAGTGTGCTGCAGACCAGAGCATTTTGAAAGTTAAAGAAAGAGTCTTTTTTTTCAAATCTCAAAACATGTATGCAAATTTCAGCTGGCAGTGCATACACAGCCCATATTTAATAAACACATACTTTTGAGAGCAATGTTCCATGTCCACAGTTAAACAACCAATGAATGGACATTTTCCCCTGATAGAAATAACAGCAGTCTATTTGCTTGTGATGCTACATGCTTTCAGAGTTGTCATCTTTTCAGAAAGTTTATTCCAGACATTTAAATTTACCCCTTAACAAACAATCACCATGGCTAACTGAATGGGAAAAACAACCAAAACAGATTACCTGTCTGTTTATTCCTAATGCTATTGCTATGATTTTTAAAGCCCTTCTCCATCAGCTCTCAGTGCAAAACTGCATATACCAGGAATGTCTGCAAGTGAGATGCACAGACAAAAACATTCAACAAAGATGTAAGGTAAAGAGGATTGCAACATACCTTCAGCAGTGTGCTCCTTCCTCGCCAGCCAGCCAGTTCTCATGAACGTGCACTACAGATGGGACTGGGAAAGTGATTTTAAATGGACTACTAATCAGTAGGTCCACGAAACCAGATGTAACAGCAGGGTGTCACTAGGTCCTTTTTAAACTTGCCTCCAGTGCTGTCTCCTAGCTCCTCCAGACAGAATTAGACAGTTGCTGCTGGGATCAGAGCCGAAGAAGCAACGGTGCGTTTTGACTGCAGTTGCTAATGCTCCACTTTCAGGGAAAGCGCAGAAGTATGTGTGTGCCTGCACTAACTGCACACACTCATCAGCCTGCTACAAGCAGGGAGATGTGATATGCATACTGAAAGAGCTGTGCAGGGAGGAGTAGTTCAGAAGCACACCCAAGCCTGTTCTGCTGGTAATTGCACCCTGCTGACCTCCCTGGGCTGGATCACAGCTGTAGAATTCACCAAGAAGTCTATCAGTCAATAAGCAAAGGATCTGAAACAGTGCATACAGGGAGGGGAGAGGAGAGGGCAAATGCATCTTCAGCCTTCAAACACAAAACTTTCAAGATAGCTCGTTTAAATTTCTCTGCCCTTAACGTTCCCACTGCAAATGTCATGGTCCATAGTTGAAAAGAATTGGATTTCATTTTAATTAATAATCTGAAAGAGGATTTCTCTGTCATGATAAATCACATTTTTAAGAGGAGTCCCTAATGAGAACTAGTATTGTTCCAGGGGTTATAGGAGTACCGTAGCCAGCTGTGAAGATGGCCCCACAGAGCAAGGTGGTGTACTGACTCACTCTAAAATCTAGAGCTCACAGTCAGGTAGGATAGGACAAATGAAAGAAATATCAATATCTTTACTTTTCATGGGAGAAAATGAGTTTCAAGGGGGAAGAGGTATGTCCAAGGTCACACGAGGAATTTGAACCCAAATCTCCTACATCCAATTCCAATTTCTTACAAATAAAACCAAACTGCTTCTGTAGACACAAATTATCTAAATACAAAGCTGCCCAGGCTGCTGCTAACCAAAAGATTCATTATAAACCAAAGTGTCATCTTCATGTCTTCTTTTTAAATGCAATATTTTCACATGAATTTGAACATACAAACTTAACAGCTAATTCTTCTGGAATATTCTCCAACCTTCTGGGAAACTGAGCTGTCACATTAACTTGCACACCTTTTCCACAAAGCTTAAGTAGGATTAAAATTCCTTTGGCTGGGCAAGCTCTATTCTCTCAATATTGAAAGATCCACTTCTTGGTCCCACTGTGGTATTTGGCTTCATGTATTGATGGGGGGACAAATCTCAAAATGTATAATGAGTAATTAGCACAAGGGTCTGGGGCCCTGATATGGTTCTGCAGATTATTCTCCCTGGCACTGACTGCATACTGCTTTATCTGGGAGGTGTGTTAAGATCACAGTTCGAGGGGGTGTGGCTGCAGGCCATAAACAGCGGACAGGAAAAATCTTCATGGAGGTGTGTAGCCTCCAGAGTAGCAGAACACCTACAGGGAATATTTTTCTGAGTTAGAAGAAAGTTTCTTTTTTTGTTTATTGTTATTTACAGATGAGTGGGGAGAACAAACAGCCTTAAATCCATTGTGCATCAACCTTAATGAACAAACAATACAAGACAGACACACTGTAATACAATAGTGAAGGAAAAAACAGTCACAATTAAAATACATTAAAACCCCGAAATCTATTTTATAAATGCATTTTTGTAAATACATACCTCTATTATCTCAATAAAATCACACAGTATTAGCTCAGTTCAGGTTTATATTGACAATGAAAATTTTTGCTTGTGAAGAAGAATTTTATTCCTGAAAAACAGCTTTGGAAATAATAGGTTTTGGATATCTACAGCTTCCCTGGGGAACCTGTTCCAATATCTCACTACCCAAACAGAAATTTCTTCTATATGGCTAATCAAAATCTCCCCTCTTTCAATTTGTATGCCTTACTCTTGGTCCCATCCCTGCAGTTCCTGGTGAAGAATCCCTCTCTGGCTCCCCTGCAGGCTGTCTTCAGATAGCAGAAGGCTGCTATGATGTTTCCATGAAACCTGCTCTCCGATGTCTCTGTCCTCCAAATTGCCCATAATTCACATGAAGAGAGGAAGTCCTGTTCTTCCTCTGAGCTGACTGACATCTCCAGGAAAACCCATTCCTAATTAGTGCTGCTAGTCCTGTCTGAGCAGGACTTAAATTGGTGTGGATATAGGCAGCATGGCCCCATGCTCAGGGCAGTTAATGCTTCCTCAGTGGTGTAGAGTCCCCCAGGCTCAGTGCCAGGCTCATGACATCATGGGTCTTCTTCTGGTTACTGCTATACCTTTATTGTTGCAACTTAAAAACAATTAAAAAATAAAAAAGGAGAAAATCAGATAATTGGTTTTATTGCATGTTAACCAGAAAGGATTCTAGGAGTTCTGGGATTGTTGCCAAATCTCTAAGAATCTGACAGTACTCAAAAGTCATATTAAACAGTAAATAAAGTACTTGTGATTTGGGGGGGGAGGGGCGGGGGGGGGGAAAGCTCCAAAAAAACCTGAACATCCATTGAATCAATATCTCTATAGAATGAGCAAACCCATAGAAAACTTTTTTTTTCCTGCAAGATAGATAGTTTTTATGAAAATAATCAAATAGCCTTCTAGTCTAGAACAAAAACAAAAAAGATGCATAGTGAACTGTGTTAAGAAATGCTCAAAGCAGTGACAGTAGTAACTTCCTACAATCTTTCTTCACAGAATGTTACATTTTTCATTCAAATACATTATTGTCTGGGTGAGATGAGTAAAAGAAACAAATTTATTTCCTCATAATTTTTAGATTAAAAAAATAAACACATCAAAAGGCCAAATAATTTGGTCTGGATTGCCTTTTAAAAAGGTATTTCCTTTAGGTGCTTGATTTTAAGAAATGTTTTGAAACATGATTTTACAAAATCAGCACATGCCCTGGAAATCAGACTCTTTCAAAACAGTGCAAATAGGATTCCAAAACCACCACCAATGTTGAAAATCTTAATTTTATTCTTATTTCAAAATATTTAAGAAGACAAACACCTTTCTATCCTATTCCTATCCCACTGATTTACAATAGAATATTTTTTTTCTTAAATATTTTACCAAAATTCCTTAATAAATAAGGTCTGGAATTTACACATGAGACAATATAACAAGGTATATCCACTCCTTTTTCTCTAACTTAACAATCCTTAAATGAATGGACTTAGAAATGTATTTGTGCCTAAATAAATTATTAACTCTAAAAAGAATGGATTAAAGGTGGCTAGTACTCTAGAATGTCAACCTATATATAGGCTGGTCTACAGTGGCAACCTAAGAGGAGACTAGAAATGGTTGTTAAACAGTCATTCAGGGTTTATTTTGGAAGATTGAAGGCTGAGGTAGACTTGGAAGATTGTATATCAATAAAACATTTTCTAAAGGCTGAAGAAGGAATAAGACAACACTTTGAAACAGTAGATAAGTGGAAGAAGGACTCAAATAAAAGCATTGTAAGACTCCTAAAATCCACAACCTATTCTTTCCCCAAATTCAGAAACAAATATAAAAATTGTGTATGAAAGGCAGCAGTGACCATTTCTATTCCTAAGGACTTCATTCCAACTCCACTGAAAATGACAACATAATGTGTTGTACCTATCAGTGGAACAACACATATTCAACCAAAAATATCCCAAAAAGATTGAGGCCCTCAAGCCAGGAATTTCTCCCCCACCTTCAACAACAAATTAACAAATGTCTACACAAACAAATTTTACAATATTTATCATATATAAACTTATAAAGAAGCTCTGATTCCATTTCTAGGTCATAGATGGTTGTTCTTCAAAGATGCAATGATTTCCTAAAACTGCATTACAGAGCCCAGAGCCCAGTTACTTGAGGTGGGAAAACACAAGGAAATCACATTTCCCTTAATAACAAGAGAAAAATTGTTCTATATAGTACATCCACTTCATGTATCTTTGTCTGCATATACATATATGCATAATATTAATTATCCATTACAAATGGTCTGGAAGATCAGAGTATCTATAAATGTATGTACATATGTGTGTGTGCATGTGTATTGCATTGATCTAATCTATATATAAATAATTCACATAGGTATGTGTGTGCTTATGTATGCATTGCATGTAAATAAACTGTGGGTGTACATAATCAAATTAAATACTGTACTGGCTTTTTTATATCTGTTAACTTGTCTGAAAGCAACATGGAAAAATTCTTGCCTGAGAATAGATAGATAGTATAGATAGAATAGATAGTATTTAGAAACTTGAAACTCGTATCTTGGTACTATATTTCTTTTAGCATTCCACATTTCACATTCTAAAGATACTGACTTCTTCCTCCTCATAGTTTCAGAGCGAGGATATATGAATGTCATTCGGGCAAGGCTGTGTATTTACCCAGAAGACACATTTTTTTTTTCTTTAACACTGAACATTAATAATTTACCCTCTAAGATATTAGAATAGCATCAAATTCCACTTACATTTTTACAAGATTTGTGTGTGACAGCTAGTCTTCCAGGTTCTTTTTGTGAGCAAAGTTCTTTGAATGTGGTCTATACATAGAAATCTGTGCTTTCTTAAGTTATTATTAATAAGTGATTTTAATACTATATTTTAGTTTCCAGTAACATTTGTATTTATGAAAATTAGTGCCTGACAAAGACCTGTGAATGGGAATTCACACCAAAAGTCAAACATTAAAAAAAAAGAGATGTTGAGACAATGTGATGTGACTGCTTGATTACCTTTAATTTTTTTCTCTATGTTTATGATCTATTCTGCAGTCTCCATTTTAAAGTCATGATGAAAGTCAAGTCAGACTTGGTAAGTCATGAAGATAAAAAGGCAGCAATTCAGAGGACTGATTCTGATCTTGTGCAGGACCAGCTTCACAGAGGTATAATTCTCCAGCTTTCCCATAAGACACTGTGTCTTCTCCAAGAACTGGCAAACGTTAAGGTCCCATTGATCACTAATGAAGGTCAACCATAGTCTTAAGGCAGTTGTCCATGTACACATTTCTTCTCTTTGTAATTTCAAGTCATGTTTCCATAATACCAGGTGCAAGAGAACTAGTTTTTCCCATTTGCCCTAGATAACATGCATCAGCATATGTTTTCCTTAGTAAGGCAGCCACTGGAGGCATAAATGTCAGACATGAAGAAGGTGCCAGGTCATACATTCTCTTTAACAGCAACGTGCGTACCCATCTGTCCCTTAAATCTCTCTGTGAACCTGTTACTGTGCTTTTGAGAAGGAAACTGGACTGCTTTGCTATTGAAGCACTCCTGTACTGGTCTATGAAATTCCATGTGTCTATATGTTTAATGAAAAATACATAGGAAGGATATGAAAAATTTTAGTGCATGTGCAAACTTTCAGAAAAGCTTTCTAAAAAAATACCATTGGTTTGGGAGCAGAGATCCCACTGATGTGTAAGGACATGTGCTTCTAAGTCATGTGTGCTCTGCAATAGGCACATACTAATTACCTGTGCTTCAACTAATTACTAAATGGAGATTAAATTTGAATGCTGACCAAAGTACTTGATCTTTCAAAAAAAATTTCTTCCATGCAAATCATTCAAATATCAAATTTTAAAGTCTTTTCCCCAAATACCTGTGGGAGTAAGAAAACATAAGTAAATGCTTACCTCCTTAGCCATAAGAGTTAGAAAGCACAGCTGTCTACAGCCACACTAATTCACATAAAAGCAAGCAGATTTTAGCAAACAATGGCCTTTACTGACAATTCTAACTTTTCACTGGAGGTGTATGTATGTGTTTAGATGGGGTAGATTCTCCTGATCCAACACAATTTCTAAAAGTTGGATGAGATCACAACCCCAGACTTTAAGTAATTCAATATGCTACAGAGTTAAAATCACTTGATCTGTCTCTGCCTTGAACTATAAATAAAAGGTCGACCATACTTATTCTCTAACTTTGTTTCTCAGTTTTGTTCCATGCTCCTTAATCTAATAGGCATTTTCATCTCAAAAAAAAAAAAAAAAAAAAAAAAAAAAAAAAAAAAAAAAAAAAAAAAAAAAAAAAAAAAAAAAAAATTAACTAGAGACTCCTCTTAAAAAGCAGTAACTACACTCACGAAAGCTTGTTCTTGGAACAGAAATATTGAAGTCCTGGCTTTGAAACTCATTATATGGAACCCATCAAACCTATTACCACAGTCCAAAAACCAGAAGTAGAATATTTAATATATTGAGAATTGCTGAAGGGTCAGCATGGCATACTGTTGTAAACTGGGATGCATCACTGCAATGCAAATAAATGGCCATTTCATATTCAACATTATTTATGCACTCTAACAGCACCAAGTATGCCCAACACCAAAGGATACTCACAGTGTGCTATTTGCTATTTTATTGCATTTTAGATCTTTATACAGCAAAATATTTTTATGGACTTTTCTTTTGTTTAAACAAGACAGCATTCCCATTGTCTTCAATGGATGAGAGGAGTATCAATACAGAGCATAACTGAGCTGTGTAAATAGTGCTGGGTCAGAGGAAAGAGGCAGCCACAGGATAGTTAGTGAGGTGCTAATTGGATAATGTGGTGAGAAACAGAGCTAAGTACAGAGGAAGGGCAAGAGGCTTAGATAACTAGAACAAATGTGAGTGCTGAGCTCTAGGAACAGATATAAGAGGGAAAAAAATGGACTCAAACTTTGTTTGATGTAGTAAATCATTACACTGGGAGAATCAAAGGAAACAGAAAAGACTGAGTGCTGCTAGAACTAGTACTGAAACTCCAGGCTGGACCTGGCTGCTGATGAAAATCCTTTGCCAAAACACAGAGAAAAACAACTACATGGTTCTTTCAGAAAGCAAGCCAAGAAAGCCAATGTTAAGTTTTTTGTTGCCTAAATTACATGACTTGTAATGAACAGTTTAGCACTTCTTCCTAACTAATGCTCTTTTGTGGGGTCACTGATACTGATGATTGCTGCTATAAAGGTGGCAGAGCCATTTCAGTCCCTGCTGTTTAAACGAGATTCTTGGCTGGTTGGGCTTCAGGTTCCCCTCGATCAGGAAACTGGGCAGAGTGCTACCATGCAGAGCATAAAGCCATTCCTTACAACAGCACAGCAGGTGGGAGGCAGGCTTGGGGTAAAATTTTCAGAAGTGGTTCATGGTGTGGCTCAAACTCCCTGACATGCAGACATTTCTTTATTTCTTTTAGCTTTAAAATACAAATCCAAATCACAGTCAAAAGACTTAATAAAAAAATAAAAAGGAAAAAAATTATGTAAATACTTGATTTCTTTTATTTACTGAGAATTGAGTAAGAACTTTGGGACACAATGATCTTAGTGATCTTTTCCAATATTTATGATTCTGTGATTTTAAAACTGAGGATTGTGTCAAGAGAGCAAACATAGGAGACTTCACTGCTCTGAGACACTTCAAACAGAGCTGGTAAGGCATCACCAGGAGTGTTCCCTTAGCCCCAGGAGTGTTCCCTTAGCCCCAGTACCTACCAAGTAGGTACTGCTAATCTCTAGGTCCTGTAATTTTATTAGAAAATATCTCTGTTCGCAGAGATTTATGTCCTGCTGCTAAGCAGCAAATCTGTGCACTCCTGATTCGCTCTGGTCTTAGAAAGGACCAGAGGGATGTCTTGTTTGCCATCCAGGAACTCCAGAGATCAATTAGCTTTCTGAGCTGCCCTAGCTATAGCTTTACAGTACTCAAAGTTACAAGCACATTCATGAAATCAGACACTTGTCCCTATTTGTTTCTACTTCGCAAACAGAGCTCAGGAGAAAGGAAGGAAAAGCAAATTAGAGACATTGACAGAAGAGGTTCTTATTCTTAAGAATGTCACAGTGTCTGTCCCTCAGATGGTTTTTTCCCCTGTAACTGTAAGAAGATGCTGTTAAAAGCTGTCTTCTGCATTGGAAGAGGTCTGCTGCTGGATGCACTATGTAGTAGAAGTATAGGCAGTGTAATGTTGAAAAATTCTTTCTGGCAAGGAGGTAGAAGGAGCAGCCAGGATCCCATCCCATTTCCACAGCAAGCAGAAAACAAATGCCAGCTCTGCCCAACAGAATCCATCATCAGGTTCTCATGTCTCAGTCCTTAAAATTCCATCTCAGACCAAAACTGCTTCTCCAAAGTAAAAGTATTAGGACTTTTACTCAAAAACTACATGGAAAATAAACAGTGCTTTGTCATGTTTTCCAGAGTCATAGCCAAAAGATGCATCCTTCTGCTTTCTATTTCGTGCTTGTCTTTTCTTGAGAAATATTGTAAAGAAACCCAAGCATGCCCCAGCAAGTAAGTATTTGTGACTCACTTCAAATTCACCTCTACGTCTTCAGGATTCATTCCCTGCATGGCATTTCATAAAACTGCCCTCAGAAAGGTTTTTAAAGGTCTTCTGCTAACAACAAAAAGCATGAACAACAGCTCCCTGTATTTGTCCAAGAAAAGAAAAAGAAACAGAAGTATGAAAACAAGGAGAGTTTCAGAAGAAATAAAATAACCCCATAAATTTCCTAGCATTGCCAGCATGGTCTGAAGATCCCAGAAAAGCTCTTAGGTCAGTGATCACAAAGTGCATCCTTAAAAACTGGCATCAAGAAAGAGAAATAGTTTTGGTTTGGTTTGATTTTTCTGTAAGAATAGGAACTAATGACTTCTGGTTTTCAACAACTTGTAGACACAAGAGGTCAATTTCTAGACCTAGATCTAGAGATTGGATGGTATTTTCCAGAGCTGGTCATTTACAGAGGTTCTTGATCATTTTGATATCTGCTGTTTGATAACATGTGAGCTGGTGCTGAAGTCTTTCCCTCACATAGGTGTGTATTGGAAGCATTTGTAATACTTCTCTTCCCTATTCACATACGCATTTTTACAAAACTTGCAATGTTTTCATTATGTTTGAATCTATGATCTGTTCTAAACTATTATCAAATCTGACTAAAAATTAGTCAATGAATTTAAAAATCACAACAAACGTAGATATCTGTACATATGCACAAATACACTAGATACAGAAAAACTAAATCTTAAGGGAGCATTTGAGAAGGAGGAGGAAGTGACAAAGACTGTATGTCCCCATTTACCCATGAAATTGAAGATCAGATCTGAGACTGATTACATGAGGAGCTGAAGATTCATCAGACTATGCACAACAGAAGATACTAATTTCAGACATAGTGGTGGAAATTATTATATGATCCTGTGCTTCTATGATTTTGTACTCATATGATTCTATGTTTATATGATTCTGTGCTTCTATGATTCCATGTTTCTATGATTCATATTCTATAATGCTATGCTACAAAAGCACAACAGTTTCCATCAAACAAGACAACATGACCCTGTCTCAGATATGAGGTGTAGGAGTCCAAAATTAAAATTTGAAAAAAAAAAAAAAAAGAAAAAGTAAATATTTAAAAGAGACACAGAAAGTTTATAATATCTGCCTTCAGGAAATGCAGACACAGTTCATATTTGTCTTATAACAAAGTATATGTGTAGTAATTTCAAAGTTTATTTTCATTTTTCTCCTAGAAAACAGCCTCCAAATAGTAAAAATCCCACATTATACTCGAGTCAGTGGAAACTTATCACCCAGGATACCAGTCAGAACTGAGAAAACTATACAGCCATGCACACCAAGGACTGGATTCTGGGTCACTGCTAATTGCTGTTTCTCTCTGAGCCAAAAGCACTGAAGAGAAGGGGAAAACAGGCAATTTCCCAGACAAAAGTATAAATCCAAAAAGTAGTGTTTGCCTTAGTGGACTACAAGTGCGGGAAGGAACACAGAGTAATGTAAGCATTTTCACATTGGGGAGTGCAGAAGCCCTGCTTGGGCCTGGAAGTGATGTAATAAAGACAACATTGGACAAGAAGGAGATATTTTACATTCAGATTGTTAGAAGTTACATTTTTGACTGCTTTACTCTCAGAAGAATGCACAATAAATGCTATATACCACAGTGTCCTGCCTGTCTGCAGTTATGTGCCACGCTGAGAGTTCTGATTAATCATTGGAACAGGCTGCCCAGGGAAGCAGTGAAGTCACCATCCATGGAAATGTTCAAAAAAGGAGCTGATATTGCACTTCATTATAAGGTTCAGTTTAGTTCAACTGAAGGTTAGACTTGAATCTTCACGATTCTATGACTCTGAGTCCTTCAAGCCCAGGTTTACCTGCCTATGCAGGACTATTTACTATAGAAGACCTTGAAAATAAGGTCTATTGAAAGCATCTTTGAAGGCATGAGAATTGTTCATATATGTCATGCATTGTAGCACTATTTTGTTCTTTCACAGGATTTGTTACACTCTGATGCCAGTGCCAGGATCTGGCACTCCCTACAGTCCATTACCTGGACCCTTAGGTGTTTCCATGGCAGCTCTGTTTGTGTTGCCACATCCTTTATGACACATACAGGGCACTTGGCACCCTGCTAAGTGGAAACCATTCCTAAACTTTCCTCTTGAGCTGATGGGAGGGAGACTGCACCTTTGTGCTCACCCTGCCATGCAAACCTGCACACTCAGACCACTTTGACTGATGCTGCTGAGTATGGGAACCCCCTGTACAACCTGAGATGAGGGTAACTCGCCCTGGACTTACCTCGAATGTGGATGCTGCCACCTCACTGGCTGACCAACCACTCAGAGTGAATAACCCACATGTTGGCCAGGACCTTAGCTGGAGTGCTCTGAATTCTTCCCTGAGAGAAAAGGAGTTTCTGGAAAATTTGGAGTCCTGTCAGAAGACATGAGGAAGGACTCAAAATGCCACTGCCTGACTGAGATGGTTGGATGAAAAAAAACCTCCAAATATACATAAAAGAAAAGAAAAGAACAAAAAAAACTAACAAAACCTGCCCTCAAAAAACACTTTCCACAAGTGTGGAATTTCAATGGCAAATCTTACCATTTCTTCTCAACCCCCTAAATGTTTTCACTCCAAACACACCTATTCAGTTCCAAAATCTATATTTGAAATGTCTTGCAGGAGCCATGGTTCAGCACTTCACATCCCTAATTTCATTTTTGGGATAATTCCCTGACATAATGAGTCATAGTTCTCAGTCTTGATAGGAGGAGGTAATGCATCAAATATGAGTTGAACATCTGTCATACATTAGGGAAGATGAAGTCATGGAGATCTTCCTTGCTGTTTGTCGTGATTTCACTGCAGCCATCAAGCAAGCACCAGGCCACTCGCTCATTCTCCTGACAGAAGGATCAGGGACAGAATTGGAAGGGTAAATGATAGAAATTCCAGAATTGAAAGGGTAAATGATAGAAAATGCAGGTTGAAATAAATCCAAGCACAAAAGGGTAACAAAGATTTGATTCATGGCTTCTCATGACCAGGCAGGTGTTCAGGCATCTCCAGGAGAGCAGGGCCCCATCGCAAGTAAGAGTTATTTGGGAACACATACACAATCACTCCAAATTTCCTTCCTCTTCCTCCTTCTTTCCCCTGCTTTATACACTGAGCATGGTGTCATATGGTTTGGAATATCCCTTTGTTCAGTTTGGGTCCCCTGTCCTGCCTATGTCTCCTTCCAGCCTGCTGTGTACCCCCAACTCCTTCACTAGCATGGCAGTATGAAAAAGAGAGAAGGCCTTGGCTCTGTGTAAGCTCTGCTCAGCAATAACAAAAACATCTCTGTTATCAACCCTGTGTTCAGCACAAATCCAAAACTGCCTCATACCAGCCCCCGTGAAGAAAGTTAACTCTACCCCAGCCAAAACCAGCTCACTGTTTAACAGAAAGAGAACAAAAGTCACAGGAACTGAGGCTCCTATGAAAGCTAGGTCTAAATTCATTTAACCTGATTTGAGAGATCTGCAGTGTAGATGGCCACATTTGAACTAGGCATCTCAGCTTTATTTGTAGCTAAAGGGACAGAAACAAGCACTTTTAGAGTGGGATCCATTTCACTGTAGACATCAATAACTGGTTGGGTGATTCCTCTGATTTTTATTGATTCTAGGGAAAGGCAAGAGTGGGCTAAATTCCTGCACTAAATGGCTGTATCCCTAAAGGCAGGGATAAAATTAGGTGAAGAGATTTTCATTCATTGGGACAAAATTCACAGGGAAATACTTTTGTTTCTTTCTCAGAATTTTTTGATTGGGAGTAATTTTGTAAAGGAAAGACAAAAACTTTCTCAGAAAACAAAATTCTTTTATTAAGAATATATCTCATCAAAGATCAGCTTTTCCATCAGAAAGTTTTAGCAAAACTTACAGTAAGCCCTATTCCCTAGTTTTAGATAACTACAAGTTAAAAACATGAGGTGTTTTTTTCTCCCTCTCTAACTACCAAGCATGCAAACATGTTCTTGGATATGAGTCATGCAGACTGTACATTAGGATCCAGAGATAAATGAAAGTCTATTTATTTTGTAATTTTACAGATAACCTTTAATAATATTGCATGATGTGTCAAATATTCTTACAGTAGGACTGAACTATCTGATCTGTGCCAGTGGTTTGGCAGTTCATTTTACATCAGTTTATCCCGAAACTATGGAAAAGATGATTGGAAAGATTCTTTTCCATCATATAGGTAACCACCTCTACATGCTTATTCTCAATATTTCCCTGATTTCTGGGTAAGCAGGTACTTGACAAGTCATGAAGAGAACTTAAATCCACCATTAATTTTCATTGTGGTGTGTCTGAAGAGAAGCAGCTGTTGAAGGCAAATTTGAGGATAAATCTAGCAATTCTATAGATTTTAGATCAATTCTATATTTGAAGGAAGACCCGTTTTTTTATAAGAAAATGTTTCCTATATCATAGTACTGATCCAAAGCAAAATTTCTGCAGATTTAGTGCCATTTTTTCTCAGAAATAATCAATTTCTAAATTCTCCATATTAAACATTCTCTTAAAACTTCAGGTTATTCGAATTCAAATGAAACAAGTTCCACAGAGATGTTCCTTGCAGTTTAAGAGGCCTCTATCCTATATATTTTTTTTTATTTCATGCATCTTAATTTATCTAATTTCAGAACCCCAGGCCGTTTTCAGGGAAAACTAATTTCTTCTGCATCGGGGCAAATACACTCTATTATTGTGCTTTTTCCTAAGACTTTTAGAGTTTCCTAAAGAATTTTAAAGTTCCAACATGTGATGAAAAGTAGTAGAAGGCAAAGTGATCTCAGGAACTGGAGAGACAAGCTGTGAGTCCCCTCAACTTTTGGTATCAAATGTAGTTCCCTTTTTAAAATAATTATAAATTCATGTAGTCACATTTATAGTGATCTGATTTTCAGTCCTCAAGCCAAACATCCCTTGACACCCAACCTCTCCGCCTCTGCAAGTTTTTTTTCCAAACATTGATTTTGCTTTAAAGCACTAAACAAATCCTGAAAGAATCAGTAAACAAACCTGACACTAGACTTTTCTTTATTAATATATAAATCAATAAGCATAGAGGAACACATTCATTAAGAACAGGAAAAGCCGTTATAAAGCAGATATTTTAATTACAACCTCAATTAAAATTATCCTTCAGCTCTGAATAACCTCTTGCATGTAAATCACTAGATAAACTCTGTCCTTCTATAACTCAGAAAGAGCATAAGTTCCTATAATTACCTGTAATGAGGCTGGTATTGCCCATAATCTCTCTAACATACTATCTAGGAGGGAAGGGCATGGACTGGAAGGAACATCCCAGCCATTCAATTCAGCATCCTGATTTTGCAGGAAAGAGTCTGTACAAACCTTTCAGTAAGCTGATAAGATGAGACATAAAACTAGCTAGGCTTTGCCCACATTAGAAAGCTTTTCAGGCTCTAACTACTCTGTTTCATGTCAGGTTATCTCTATTTGTTTATGTTTCAGACCAATATTGGGAGCTTGGTCTTAAATCATTTTGCTTTCCTTTGTTCTTATTCTTCTGCTACATTAAAATTATTTTCCCAACCTGAAATCAGTCGATATAGCTGTTATCAAATATCTGTGTCTTCCTTCTGTCCTATCATTTTTATCACCACAGGGACTGAAAGAACCTCTCCATGGAGTTTGCTTTCTTTCTATGAAGTTTGTTATTATCCTTCCATCATTTGTTCATAGTCACACATAAAGCAAGTCTAGTCAAGTCTTGGATTCTTTTATATGCTTTCTTTCATTAATCTTGACTAGGAGAGTTCTTTGGACATGTTGATCTAGTTGCTGCAAGAAACACTTTGTAGAATGCTTGCAGTGAATAATTGAAAAGACTGTGGTGAGTACAGCTATTGTAGCACAGTATTAATCCTGCAGGCTTAGAATACCACACAACCAGCTGTGAAGGCATCTTCCTCTTCCCAGATCTCAAAAAATTCAGTGCACCTGCAGAGTGACAGGTTAAAGGTAGTATGCTGCTGATTCATGCCCTTAAACTTTATTTCAGCTTTGGTAATGAACTGTATGCATGTGTGTAGGATACAAGCTGAGCTTCAGCACAAAAACTTATATTATTTATGCATTTATATGCAGGAGTAACTCAAAACTCCAGTGTTTTAGGAACTATATGAACTATGAAAAATAGAAAGACAATAAAATAAGGAGCTCAGATATAAATGTTTTTTATATATCTAAGTATGGCAGTCACAAGGAAATGGTTAAACAAATTTAAGCAATTCATAAGTCTGTGGGCTCTTCATTTTTTCTTTAAAATATCTTAGGTTATAGATGTAGATATCATTCTAAAATAAATATTGAAGAACCATAATAAAATTGATTTCATGAGGATAATGAGACATAATCCCCAGGGATGTGGTCACAGCCCCAAGTCTGACAGAGTTCAAGAAACAGTTGGACAACTCTCTCAGGCACATGGTCTGACTCTTGCTAATGTACTGTGCAAGGGTAAGAGTTGGATTTAATGATCATTGTGGGTCCCTTCCAACTCAAGATGTTCTAGGATTCTATGATTCTACAATACAGGAGGAAGCACATGAGCATATTTGAGGAACCAGCCACTTTTTTCTTCAGATTTGCAGGTCCAGTGACTGGAGCTTAGAGTCATCCAAGCATTACATCCTTGCACAGTGCTTGCTGCTACATGCAAATCATCCACAGGTTTATGTAGAGCATGCAGTTTTTTAATTCTTTGAACTGAAAGTGTAACTGTACACATTGTGCAGCCCATAATCATTTATTATGGTTATGTCTGATTCTCTGGAAACTCTTAGCATGCAGTGTTGCCTGTATTATTATGTAATCTTCTTTACAGAGCTACTTCTTACCTTGCCACTTGACTTTTCTCATCATTCTTGTAATTAAAATCTCTTTTGGTCCCATTTGGCATTTCACTATCTGCACACAAGGAAATACCTTGGAACTGGCCTGCCTATGACTTCACACAGCCCACTAATTAAACTAGGTTTTAATCAGAATTTCTTAATCACCCTTAATTTTCTGACTAGAAGGTGGTTGTGTGTGCACTCATTTCCCTAGTGACTTCTTAAAGGATGGATATAAATGAAAACTGACTGTACAAATGAGATTGCATATCCATATTTATTCCTTCACAATTATTCCTGGTCAGATTTACACCATTTGCAAGAACAGTCATTATTTTTCTAGGTGCTATTTGGGCAGATTTTTATCTGGAATCCAGAATTCAGGCTGTGTCTTTCACAGGTGCACCTTCAGCACAGAAATGCAGGAAGAAAGAAAAAACAAAACAAAACAGAAAATCAAAACAAACCCCAAAGCAGCCTTCAAGAGAGATTGTGGTGAAAAAAAACCCTACTTTGTTTCAGTTTTTGTGTCAACATGGAAGTTTTTAGCAAAAAATATTCTGGATTTGAGTAGAAACCCTCTGAAAACTTCTCTTGGTCTATATGAGACCGAGAATTTTAAAACAAGTTGAAAATCGGCACTGGAAAATGTCATAAAAGCTATTTTATCACATTGTCACCTGAAAATATATTTCTCACAAGTACCTCCATTTACTTACAAGATTTAGAGTTTAATCCACTGAAGTGAGGGCAACTTTATATTGTATTAAGAAGGCTCCTTGACAAAAGATTTGGTCAGACTGGGATATTACAGAAGCACTTGTTATGTTACAGACAAAGGAATATTGTAAAAGAAACAGTAAAGGTTGAGAGGAACCTGCCAACTTGAGCTGTCTTCTCAGCTCTGTGAGGTTGCATAAATAATTGCCATTCTTCTCCCACCCTTTTCCCCTCTCCTGCTCTGCCTTCGTCTTGTATTTTGGACTGTGAGTTCCTCCACATAAGCTGTTTCATAGAATCATCATAGAATCATGGAATGATTTGGGTTGGAGTGATCTTAAAGGTCATCTAGTTCCAAACCCCCTGCCATGGGCAGGGACACCTTCCACTAGACCAGATTGCTTAAAGGCCCATCCAGTCTGGCCTTGAACACTTCTAGGGATGGGGCATCCACAGCTTCTCTGGGCAACCTGTGGCAGTGCATCATCAACCTCACAGTAAAGAATTTCTTCCTTATGTCTGATTCAAATCTACCATTTTTTGAGTTTGTTTTAATTTCTTTACAGTTTGAGTGTAAACTTTGAGTTTTTCATAATGAAGCACAATTAATTATTCAAGTTTTTAATAACTGTTGTATGGTAAATCTTTATTATTTTCTGTTTCCATTTCTTTCTAGAACTGTATTTTAAAGGGCTGTAAAGAACAAAAAATGCTAAGAATATCTAAACTGCTCTGTAATTGATTATATTGTCCATCTATATCCTTGTGGCTCATTTGTCCATGTGAGAACTCTTGATATATGTAAAAGTTGCTTGACATCTCCTTCCAGCTGTGGTGGGTTGACCCTGGCTGGATGCCAGGTGCTCATGAAGCCACTCTATTGCTCCCTTTCCAGCTGGGCAGTGGATAGAAAATAAGATGGAAAACCACTTCTTGGTTGTGACAATGCAGTTTATTAAAGCAAAAGCAAAAGTTTGCACATGCACAAGCAAAGAGGAAAAAAAATCAGTTTATTTTCTACTTCCAATCAGCAAACAATGTTCAGACACTTCCCTGGAAGCAGGGTTCAGCACACATAGTGGTTGCTCTGGAAGGCAAACACTGTAAACAATGAATGCCCCCCTTCCTCCCCCTTCCCTTAGCATTTATATGTGAGCTGACATCATACAGTATGGAATATCTCTTGGGTCAATTCAGGTCTAGTTGTGTCCTCCCCCAAGATTCTGCCCAGCCCCTTGATGGTGGGGGGGAATGTTGAGAGACAGCAGTGATGCTGTGCCAGCACTGCTCAGCAGTAGCCAAAGCACTGGTGTGTTATCAGCACATTTCTAGGTATCAATGCAAAGAACAGAGCTGTGAGGGAGCTATGGAGAAACCCCATCTCAGCCAGAGCCACAACCAACACATTGCATGATCAGTGTATACACAAATCATATCCTGCTTTTGTTCTGTAGTCACTATTTTCTTGGATGGTGTGTTACAATCCTCTTGAGAGTTTTGGAGATTCTGTGCTGAAAAGGCATTATTTAACCTTTCCACCTCTTTGTAATTGAACTTTGTCTAATGTCAGTGGATGAGGGAAGTGCATTCTCCTTTCCTGAACTTTACTTCATGAGTATACTGAGTGTTACATTCCAGTTAATTCTTGTTTTCATTCCAGTTACCAGAGGGAAAATACTGAAATTCTCTTCTTTTACATTATATATAACATTATATAGAAGACAGAGTAAATGTCAGCAATCTGATTACTGTGACTCAGCTTCCCTCTTTCAGGTCCAAAGGTCCTACATTTGAAACTCAGGTAGTGATAATATAAATTCTTCAAGTTATAAATTTGATCAAGTCAGACTCAAGAATACAGAAGAGATAATGTTCTTAGTATTTCTGACTTGGATTCAGTCTCTTGCTATGACCAGAACTTCATTTGTGAGACTGTCAGACTCAGAGAAGGAGCCAGGGCAAACTGTTTGCTGGTTAAATAAATAATCATTGATCATAAAATCATAAAATAGCCCAGAAGAGAAGAGACCTTGAAAGCTCATTTGGCCCAAACTTTCATGGTAAAGGGTGCAAAGATGAGATTTCAGATGAGATTACCACCCTTTCCAACCACATCTTGAAACCCTTCACTTATGGGAACTTCATCACATCCCTGTAGAGGTGATTCCAGTGAATCATTATACATTTTTATAATATTTAATATTACATATTTATAATATTAAATATATTTATAATATTATATATATAATATTATATGTATTATATTATATATATAATATTATATGTATAATATTATATATTTATAATATTTAATA
>VZRH01006020.1:97880-168440 GCA_013397555.1 Urocynchramus pylzowi
ATATTTTTATTTATAATATTTAATATTATTTAATATTCCAGTGAATCATTATACAGTTTTTGCTGTATAAAATGTCTTATGTCAATTTGAAACCTTCCCTGGTGCAATTTGTATTCTTTGCCTCTCATCTTCTCTGTGTTGTTCTTTGTGGAGTGATTCTATCCTCCCTGTAGCTGCACTTTTAATACTAGAATGCTACCATGAGGTCTCCCTGAGCCCACTCTTCTCCAGAGAGAAAGGACCTATCTCCTTCAGTTTTTCCTCATAGTCTGGGACTAAATGCATTCCTAATTACAAAGTGCTTGAAAACTACTCTAGAAAGTATGAGATGAAAGAGTTCATTTGGACTCTGGTCCTAGCTGCTGTGTCTGGCAAGACACTTGTTCCATGCAGCAGCCTTGTCCTTCGACTATATCAGAGATACCTCCACTTTAATCTCCTTCTATTCTGGTGTGCCCCTCAGGGTTATCAGTTATTGACTATGGATTAGCAGTTGGAGGTCAGAAGCCTTATTATGTGAGGCATGAGCTTGAAGGGCTGCCTTGTGTGTTGCTCTGAAAAATCAGGGGAGAGGAAGGTTTTTAAGGGTTACTCATTTCATTATCACATTGCTGTAGGAGGTGGGGTAAAATACGTGCCTTGATACAGCCTTGTATCAGTGCATTGAATGGGGCTCAGTTGGGAAAAAAAAAGAAACCAAGTTCAAAAACAGTGGGTATTATACAGATGTCAGAAAAATTCTGCCCTCATGCTGTTCTTAGAGAGGAGGACCTGGGAAATGTGTGTAACACAGCTTATAGCATATGTCAGTGGCAGAATTAACACTGAATTGCACATCTTAAAGGTATCATTGGCAGGATACTCAAAGAATACTAGAGGCTTTATTGATGTCATTGTTCTCCTCCTCCTATTTCCCCAATGTCTAAGCCCAGGAATATCTCATTAAAACAGGTCTTTTCAGGGAATGCCAGGGAGTATGGGACTACAAAAAATTGATAGCAAAACAAGAACTACGAACTGAAACCATCAAGATCATTATCAGGAAAAGGCTTCAAACACTGCATGTGTAACAGGGATGGTTCTGAGTGCTAATGAGCATCCATGAGGACAGGCATTTTCTCGCCCCCTGAGGAAGGGTCAAAAAATCTGACAAATTCACTGTGCCTGAGCACTGAAGGAAAAATAGTCATGAAAAGGTCCACAGATGTCAGAGAAAGAAAACCTTTCAAAGAATGTTTAGAATGGAGAACTCAGATACAGACATGTTTGGGGCAAGAATACATATACACTCAGGCACATAGATTTGTATGTATGTGTGTGTGTGTATATATATATATGAATATATATAAACATATATATGCACAGATATATAATTCATTAAAAATTTTTGCAGACTTTTTTGTGTAACACACAAAAGACCAAACTCAATAATCCAACATTTCAAGCGTTTCAAGGGAATTATATGAAAAAATAAAAAATTAAAAAATACCTTCCCTTCCACTGCTGACAACCTACTCTACTTCTACTAACTTCTGCTTCCGTATTTTCAACACTTGACAATTGAATTATCATAGCATGGGAATCATCTGCCTAAATGTGGCTGTTCACTGTTTTCTTGTCACTTTAGCAGCCCGAGTCATTGGAGTTCAATTTCCTATTTCAAGATCTTCCAACTCTCTTACTGTAGTGATTTTACCATGTCAGGACTTGACAAACCATTGACCTGCAACTTCTGCCAGGAGCATGTACCATTACCCAAATGTACTGGCAGTCACCCACAGGTTTCTAAGGATCAAATAGGCCTGCTCAAATCAAAAATTATTACACACTTTGGATTTCTGAAGTTTCTTGTATATTGTTGCAGGTTAGAATAATGTTTCTGACTCTTGTGATTTAAAATACAACTTATGCCCAAAATTGTGGCAGGCTAAAATGATTTGTGAAGGCAGAAGAGGCAAACAAAATAAAACAAAAGAAAAAGAAAAAAAAAAATTCAAACAAGACTTGGGAACCGAATACAGTGAATATGTTCTTGAATAAATGTATTCATAATTCATCCAGTTCTCATACCAGCAGGCAAAAATATTTTTTCCCCTAAAAATGTAGTATGTAAACACCAGCTCTCCTCATACTTGAAGAACAGATTTTATTTGAGGATGAAGAAGCTAGTTCAGAACTACTACCTACAGATAAGACTACTTTTCTTAAACACTACTATAGATCCGAGGCTCACCTTATTGGTTGGAATGCACTTTAAGGATCATCCAGTTCCAAACCCCCTGCCATGGGCAGGGACACCTTCCACTAGACCAGATTGCTCAGAGCCCCATCCAACCTGGCCTTGAACACTGCCAGGGATGGGGCAGCCACAGCTTCTCTGAGCAACCTGTGACAGTGCCTCACCACCCTCACAGTAAAGAATTTCTTAATATATAATCTAAACCGGCCCTTTGACATTTAAATCTCAGTTTAAATAAAACATTGTCTTCTAAATAGTATACTCTTCTCCTAGCCAGTATCTTCCCAGCTGACATTACACACAAATCCGCTTGTCAAAACAAACTTAACTTGGCTTTGTCTAAAGAGTACTGGTATAAACCCCAGAAACTTACCCCTAAAAACCTTTGCTTTTACTTACCCTTTTATAAGCTATTATCATCATCTGTAATTAATAGGTGTTATTCATGTAATTTTTTGTTAATCCATTTGCAAGAGAATGTATGGTGTCTCTGAAAAATTTTTACTTTATGTTCTTGTCAGAATATTAAATTAGTTTGGAAACTAGGGTTTTTTATACTGGTCCAATGTGTTTGGCAACTGCAACACAGATACTTTCTACATTTTCCTTATTAAGATGAAAGATCTAGCTGAAATGGGTGTAAGTAACAGTATTTCCTTGCTCTTTTGTTAGGTCCAAATTATACTTATTGTAAAATAGAACTTGATTCATGCTATTTTAACAACAAATTTTGAGCTGAAATCAGAGACTATTTTCCCAAAGAATGAATTTTCTCAGAAGGGTCAGTTTAATCTTACGTCTGATTAATTTGTGTCTCAAAGCCAGGAAAAAAATGCATTTTCTTTCAATTTTATGATGAAATCAGAGACTGAAAGGAGTTACCCAGGTGCTTTTGACAGACAACATTTAGGTACCATGAATAACAAGGGGTCTGGCAGATTTTCATAACATGGGTATGGAAAACGTGTTGACAGAGCAATGCTTTTCATTTTTTGACTTGAACACCACACTGCAACAGCTGCAGCTGCCAGCCAGGGAACTTGTGCAACCCACTCTAAGTGTTCATGTATTATTTGTGCTTGTCATGTTCCATCAGACATTTTATCTGATATTGTTGATGCACCAAATGCTCTGTACCAAAGATGGGGTTTGTGCCTTCAAGTGTCTCCTGCTCTTTTTATTAGTACATCTTAAAGCACACAGATCTCCATGAGTCTTAGTTTTTCATGCAACTGCTTGATTTTTTACTAAACTTGTCTCCCCATGCAGAAATTTTTAAATATGTTTCTTTCCTATCATTAAGGTCACTGTTTTTCTGACTTAGGATACTGTTTATAACACTTTTTTCAAGCATGTGCCTTGTTTCAGAAAAAAAAAATTGACAACCCATCTAAGAACATGAAAATACTGAAAGGGTGTTCCTGCCAGTGAAAGAAAATCAGAACATAATCTTCTAAATGTTACAAAAGACTGAAAGTACCTAAAAGGGAAGAAGCACCCCTCCATGTCATCTCCAAGAGA
This sequence comes from Urocynchramus pylzowi, assembly GCA_013397555.1. Taxonomy (NCBI): domain Eukaryota; kingdom Metazoa; phylum Chordata; class Aves; order Passeriformes; family Fringillidae; genus Urocynchramus; species Urocynchramus pylzowi. The sequence goes on from VZRH01006020.1 coordinate 101,641, forward strand.
GCACTTCATTGGCATCAATCAGAATTCTTTCAACCCACAGAGCTAACAGTGCTCAATAAATATTTGCCATTGTGCCTTGACATCCAGAAGTAGCTGCACAGAAACTCTGTTTTGGTGCTAAAAACTGAAGCTGTGCTTTCCACAGATCGTCAGTGGCTTTAGATATCCAGGACTGTTCTCTCCTTTACAGTGGGATAAAGTGCTTTGGCTGATATTGGTCTGCAAGGTGGATGCCATGTAGATCTAAAAATACTGTTAGCAAGGTAAAAAATTCCTATGCCAGAAACCCAGAGCACTTCCACACAGCTTTTAGGAGCAGAGGAAGTCAGGAATAACAGGGAGTTTTAATAGACCATACTGAGAACACCTGCCAGAAGGGAAAAGGATGCTCTGAATTTGGATGTCACTTGAGAGTGAAGCAGACTGCATCAAGTGACAGACAGGCTGGAGTGGTGCAAATGTGCCACACTAAGGAAAAGCTGCTTACTGGTGAGTATCTCACCAGAAGACATGGTTATGCTGGGACAAAAAAAAAAAAAGCTGGGCTGTCTAGTTTCTCTTTCCTCCTTATCCCTCATCTCCTTTCATCTCAAAGGCCTTTTTGTTTTTTCTTTTCTTCCTCCCCAAGGAAAAACACACAGAAATGCCAAGGGTGTAAGGAAGAAAAATTCTGAATCTTGACAATTGTTCTAAAGTATTTCCCTTCCAATCAGATCTTCACATTTAAAAACAAACAAACAAACAAACAAACAAAAACAACAGAACACTATTCACCCAGAAAGAGGGGTGAGAAATATGAAATAAAAGCAAAAAAAAAAACCTGCTGGAGCTGAATTTTGCTGTTGGAAAAAATGCAGATACTCCAGTCCACTGGATAACAAGTGCCATACAGAAAAACAAACCCCTCACAGATTTATTCCCCACAATATGCTGTTATGATACCAAAGCAGATGCCCAACTCATAAAAGACAGCAAACCTTCCACAGCTCCTTCCTAAAGACAGGAGGAACACCAGGGGCAATAAAGCAGCATTTAGCCAGGAGTGCACAAACACAGCGCAGTGTAAAATGTGTTCAAAGAACACAGTGGTCCAAGTGAATTTCACAAAATTAAGAAACTACCTGCCAGATCCAAACTGGTTTGAAGTCAATACAAATGTCTGTAGTGATTTGAAAGGTCTGAGGTCAAAGCCCTCAATGTATAGTTTCTGCTGGACATATTTGAACATTTGTGATCTCTGTAATGAAGACAAGGCTGAAAACGATCTCTTAGGTCATCAAGTCCAGTCACATATTATTTCTGATATCTCATCCCATGCTGTCTTTCCTTACTGTATCAATCTCTACCTGTGAATGTCAGAACAAAGATTCAACAGCCCAGTATCTCTTTGATGAAGAGAAAAAGGCATGAGAGCTAATAGAATTGGTTCCTTTCCTGAAGTTAAATATTTAACCTATGTGAAACTGAAAATGAGATGCTTAAGACCACTTCTATCAGTCTAATTATGTTCCTATTATGACCCTAGTGACAGGTGAGAAACATGGAAAAAGAAGACATTGCACTGCATTTATTGATTGAAAATTAGTAAATAATTGCAAAACTCAGAGAGAGAAAAAATTAGTCTCTCTTAGGTATATCAGTGTTGCACAGTTCAAATACATGAAAAGTGAGGGAAAATGTTTCCAAAGTCAGCTAATTTGATTCTGAACCCACAAAAGGGACTGCTGAGTAAGAAGAAACTATTTTTACAGTCTTTTTTTCTCACTCTAGAACCATAAGTTACAGCTCTTGAGCAAAAGTTTGAAGTACATAAGCAATATTTTCTGCTTGGTGTCTTCCCATAAAAAAAATCAAAACAATAGCTAACTGGTATTATGTATTTATTACTGGAGAAATCTAATCCCCATTCTAAGAGCAAATGCATAATTCAATACATCTTACTTGAAAAAGAATATATTCTGTATGGAGTTGGTTTTTGGGGTTTTTAAACCTCTTTTTCTCCAGTAGGTTTCCTTTTTCTGTAACTCTTATCTGTTCTTTGGGTAGATATTACTGTCCTGAAAGAAGGTAAATGAAAGATTTATTATGGGTCATTTATAGAATCACAATTACTTCTTCTCTTTGCAGTTATACATGAAACTATTTTCTCAGTTTTCATGGAAAGTTCTTTGGAAGATATTTTGTTTGTTTGCCATCTTTATCATGCAGAGTATGCTTAAAATTCATACTCTGATGGTGAGGTACAAGACTGTATCCTGTCACTGAAGCAATGAATTTCTCATAGTTAGATTTGGTGTGCATAACTACTAATGCAAAACTTTCTTATTGCCAATACATTTATTTCATCCAGGCATTTTGGCAAGGGTTCTTGTAACATTTTGGGGAGTCACCAGATGGCACTAAAACATTGCAAGGTGCCAAGAATCTTTGCATTTCTTGCCAAGAAATGCATTACTTTGCAACAGTAATTTTTTTCTCTATTTCTGTTACAGCCTGGTTAGTATCTCTTTAAATTCCACTGAAAAAGAGGCACTGGCACATGCTCATTGGATCAGAGAGGGCCAGGATGAACTTAAGGATGTAGGTACATCATCCATGCCGTTATACCACCAAGAATGTTATTATCATAATTTCAACCTTCAGATTACATTCCTTTTCTGGAAATTTGAGTCTGTCAAAGAAAATTTTACAGGTCCTGCTTACTACATGAATCAGATTAAACCTGTCACTAAGGCTCTAGTTTTTTCCTTGTGTAACATCATTCTCAAATCTGTCTTTCCTTCTCATGTCCACTGTGTGAGGCAAATATTGAGTAGTTATATGGTGTTATCATATTTAATGTAAATCTGTATCATGCTTTTGATACATAGTTCTCAATAACTAACCAAACATTTTTACCTTCCATTTCCTGTATTCAACAGTGACAAAAATTCCATACTTAGAGACGAATAGGAAAAAACCTGAAACATTTTTAGTTCTATTTAGAGATCTTAGGATATTTAGAAGTCTTTTAGAAAAATATTAAGTTATTTAACTTGGTATATATATCCTATGCTGTTATTTTTTTACTGTTTTGCAAACCCTTTCAGTGGCGTATCATTTTAATTTTTTTCCTATCTGAATTCATGTTCTACCCTCCTTATAATAAGAAAACAGAATATTTATATCATTTCTTATTCTCTTAATTGCTGTAAGTTGTCATTGTCTTTTTATAACCAATTACTGCAATCTTTACAAATGCATTTTACAAATATTTACAAAGAATCTGATCATTCAGATAAAAATACTCAGGTTGAGAAATTATATTGTGAATGTAATCTAGTAAGGTCAGTTGGAGAACAAATCACAGAACCACAGAATGGTTTGAGCTGGAAGGGACTTGAAAGACCTAGTTCCAACCCCCATGCCATGGGCAGGGACATCTTTCACTAGATCAGATCCTCAGAGCCATATCCAACCTGGTCTTGAGCAATTCCAGAGATGGGGCATCCAAAGCTTCTCGGGACAACCTGTGCCAGTGTCTCACCACCCTCACAGGGAAGAATTTCAACCTAAAACCCAATATAAACCTGCCTTCTTTCAGTTTAAATGCCTTTCATCCTTGTCCTATTACTACACGCCCTTGTAAAAAGTCCCTCTCCAGCTCTCTTGTCTTACAACCATACAGGAGCATAAGTCATATTAAAATTCAGGAAAAAATCAAAAATCCTAAAAATCTTACTAATTTACAGACCTAGCCAAATTACCCTGATGTTTGGAAGGAAGAATGTTCTATTCATCTATTCACTTTTTAAAAATACAGACAAATAAAAATATTTAATTTCTGTTAAAATATAAAAATATTTTAACAGAAATTTTGAAAAAATAAAAGGTGAATTTCTTTATAAGCTACAGACAGACTGGATCAGATTCTCTTGGCATGCTCAAGTCTCCAAGAAAAGTAACATTCATTTTGATACAATATTTGTTTTGCCTTCTCCCCTTCTGAACATGGGAAAGAGAGCAGAGTGTGGAACATGCTCACTGTTGCTGAGTTCCCTGTTTTGAGAGCCTAAAGTAGGGAGAAAACAATTTTTTACTTTAATAATATTTTTTTCATTGAAACCTGCCTAAACCCAGTTTCAGTGTGGGGATCTGTCCAAAAGGCAAAAAAAGTAGTCAGAATAGTATTGCTGCAATCACTGCTCTTTGACTCTGTGTAAGTCAAAGTACTCAAAAGATTCAAGGGATGCACTTGAAATAATGACCCAGGGATAGTTAGAGTGGCCCTGAAACAAGTGACTGTAGCAGGTAGTGCATGGCTACCTATAGAGAAATTTCATCCTATGACTCATGTCAGAATGGATCCTGCCCTGGAGCTCACAGCTGCACTTGCTCAGAAACTATCTCATAAAGCCAAAGTGTCCCAGAGCCATTCCCTGCACCCCATTCTCATCTCAGGGTGAATGCAAGGCCACACTTTGATAGCCATCCATCAAGTTCTCAGTTTCTGCATTACCTTATGAGCAAAGTAAGGAGGCAAGGTATTTTTCTCTGGAGAAAATCCACTGAGTGATAGATGAAGCTTCACAAATACACGCTCCAGAAAGCATCCAATCATTTAAAGAACTCCCACAACCAACCAGAGTAACCTTGAAATATTTTGGAATATTTGATAAATCTCTCTCCCATCTTAAGCTTATTTCTTTTTACATGAAAAATCATTGCTAAAAACTTTGGTTAAAGTTGGCTAAATTATTTTCAGCCCTTCCATCACGTACTTCAAAATTTCATTAGCCTGGATTTCTCTGGAGCTGAGATTGCCTTTGAAGGGCTGTCAACACCAGAGAGTATTTTTTTGTAGTGCGGAAAAACATCTCCTAGGGGGAAACCACTCCAGGGTCCCCTGTTTCATCTTCCCATTTCTGCTTTCTGTTTTAGGTGGAATTCCTGATTGCTGTTTTCTTCCTACAGATGCAACTCAAACAGTCTGAATATGGCAGCAGTGAAGCAGTTCATAAACATTAATTAATGTATCCTCATTACATCCCTCAGAGGAGAGTGATGATAGAGTGGTGAAGGCGTCTTGATATGGATCCAGAGGTGTGAGTTCATACCTCTCTCTGGACTCATTCCAAACATCACTCCCAGTCAGCTCGGCTATAAATGAGTACTACAGCACTGGGGCTGAGGAAATCAAAGGCATCTGGATGGATATTAGCCACATCACTCCCCTGTGGGAGGTTAGCAACAGAAACTGTTGTCCTTGCCCCAGCGTACGCAATTAGCCCTTGTGGTGGATTTTTTCCACTATGTACAGAGGTGCTGCTATTCCCCCCTCTGATGAGAACAACTGGGGCAGAGAGGGATGAAGACATAAACTTTCAAAGACGTTTGAAGCTCTAAATCCCTGTGAACTTGGAGGGCATTAGTCACATGAACACTTTGACTATTTCAGTCTAAGGGACTTGTCTGAGTTCTGCAGCAGAATAGAAAATTGACCCTGGCTCATAAGTCCAGTCAATTGGGATATTTGTTTTCCCTTCTGCAAGTCTTTGATGGTAAAAATAATAATTACTCAAGAGATTCATCCCACTGTGTTAAAGAAGAATATCTTAAAAATGCGCATGCATGGTCACACAACCAGGAATAAAGTTTATTTAGTCATATGAGATGAAAGCTGACAAACACTACTCTACATTCACTGATTGCCATAGTCATTATTCCTATTAAAAGATCCAAAATTGTTTTCAGCATGGAAGATAACCACTGCCTTGCAGGGCTTGTACGAAACTGTTCATTCAAAAAACTTGCAAGGTGTTTATAAACAGTAATTACTTAAATCATTGGAAATTACAATGCGTCTTTGTAAACGGGAAACTGAGGTACAGAACTCACTGTACCATTCAGAGCCCCACTTAACTGATGTCAAAACGGAAATAAAAAGCACTATTATTGATTTCTTGTCCTTTACCCTAATCACCAAATCCATTTCTTCCCAATAAATCATTTGAATTGTTTTCATTTTAATGAACTATAAAGAAATAAAAACTTATTTAAATTGCCCCAAGGTGAATGAAGATCAAAAGGCAAAGCAGGTACATGGCCTCCTTTCTTCTAAGCACTTCATTGCATTGTACAAACAAACCAATGAAAATGTTGACAATTAAATGCTCCGTCTTAAGCTAAATAGGCAGAAGTGATAAATGACAGGTTCTTACAGCACCATTTAAAGACCACACTACACTAAAGTATCCTCTTTTATCAGATTTTTTTTTTTTTTGGACTCTGCTAGAGTCACTGGAACCAGTGAAGCAATAAATACATCAAAATATGGAGGTAAACAAAACCATAAAACACCCAATGTAACAACTGAAACACCCACAAATACATAAATATTTATGAAGCAAGGGGTACTTCTGAAACACCCAGCAAGTTTGATTGGATTGAACAGTCCAATCAAAGCATTGTGCACTCACATAATTGAGGGAACAGGAATTGCATGACAAGGAAAAGAAACAGTGGATATGCAATGGATTTCAACTCACTTTTTTCAAACTTTCCAAAGCATAAAAAAGATGACCTTCAGTGTGATTTGAATATGGCAGTGCCCATTTCCTGATACAGAATATTCCAAAAGAAATCATCCCATTGTAATTTTGGCTCAAAAAAAAGAGGGCCATCAACAGCAATCATTTGACTCTTACAGATGTGTTCATCTGTCCATCTGGATGGAGATCCTCAATCCTTTCTCTCTACTAGATCCAAAAATAGGGATCTGGGAACTCGTCCTTTTTTTGTGTATACAAGCAACAGTTATATAATCAAATTCCTATGGGATTGCTATGAAAGCTGAAGAGAAAACAACAGACATTTTCAACATTTCTGAGCACTTGCAATTTTTCCCAAGACCATATAGGGTCATTAAATCAGACTGGTTTTTAGGAACTTGTATGCATTAAACACACAAGATATTATACATCTTCTCTCTGGTGGGCAGCAATAGGACATAAAGAAGTGGAATAAAGCTGCATCAGGGGAGATTCAGATTGAACGTCAGTATAAAGTTCTTCCCTGAGAGGCTGGTCACTCACTGGAACAGGCTCCCCAGGGATCTGGTCCCAGTTCCAAGACTGGCAGAGTTCAAGGAGAACCTGAACAACATTATATGATTTAGTTCTAGGTAAATCTAGGTAAAAAATTCCTGAGAAGATCAAGGAATTAGGCTTAATGATCCTAATGGGCCCCATTCAGCTGGAGATATTCTATGATTCTATGACACCATTTCATAAGAAAGACCCCAGCAACTTGTGTTGTTTAAAGCACATTTTTCAGAAGGTTACATAGACTTATTCAAAGATAATAAAGATTGAAGAATCCATTAATTTCCCTTGTAGTTTGCTGCCATCCAAATAAAATCAGTCATTTCTTTTGAGCCCCTTCAGAAGCAGGAACAAAGCTGTTGAAAGCTAAGGAACTAAGCAAAGCAGATTAAAACGGTGAAAAATAAATATGACTCTTGTACTTCTGCGCTTTTGACTTAGACTTCCTAAAGATCTACTGCTTGGTGATACAAATAATGTTCTTTCTTCAGAACTAAACTCTCTTTGCTAAGAATATGAACCCAGATATTTTGGTGCAGATCTGTAGCTTCAGGGCTGAAGCAGTTTTTACATGTAATAGGTAATACAATATAACTATGAAAAGCTATTTGGGCTACACAGGTTGAGATTTACTGATCTTTGCCTCTCCTCAAAATCACTGTGTTTCATTATGTTTCAAGATTTTTAAATCCTATATCTATGTGTGCAACAGAGCTACTTTATGTGTATCTTGTTCCAGCCAAGAATCTCCAAGATTCATTCTTAAGATTAACTGCAATCAATACACATCAGGGCATTGTACAAATATCTAATGCTTTCCTGCCAATGGGGAATATATTTAGAGTTACACACAGAATTTTCTTTCAGAATTTGTTTCCATTATAAGAATTTGCAATACAGTAGGAGGTTTTCTTGTGTAAGATGACAACTTTTTTTTTTTTTTTTTTTTTGGTGAACGTTAATTTTATTCCTAGATAAACACACAACAGAAAACTGGTCTTACTATTTTTTGCCTGAATGGACATACTACTTGAGATGTACATAAAAGAAAAAATTTTGGATGAGTTTTCTCTGGTATTCAACCAGCTCTTTCATATGACATCTAAATATAAATATAGGGGGAGGCTCTGCAATCCTCATTTTTTCCATGTAGCCTTTGCAGAATTGATATTGGCATTGTGTCTTTCTATGGCATCCCAGTGACCTTATCTGAACATTAATTACAGTACAATTTGAGCATAATTTCAATTAAATCAAGGAAAGGAACCTATTGTTCTTATAGCTCTCCAGTAAGCAGATAATGAATGAAAGTTTGCAGATTCTGGTGCCTTTAATAGACTTTAGAATTTGAATGAAATTATGAATCAAACCGAGCTATCACATCAAATTAAACATTGTACAGGCTTTATTGTCTCAGCAGGTTGGTTCTCAACCTTTATCCTCTCCACACACTGCAAGATGTCTCACCTTGGGTTATTTTGCTTTGAAGGGTTCTAGTTACTGTATCATCATGGGTTCAGTTAAACACTATCTTTAGCCCTACAAATCACTGGAGGCAGCAGGAGGCCTTCCTGCTCCCCAGCCTGGCTGAATATAGTATTTTTAACATTTCAGGAAGCACTTCAAGGAGACTTTCAAAGGCAAACACACTAGTGTGGGGTAAATGAGAGCACTAAGTTGCAAAAAACCGTGCTTCCATGGGACTGATCCTATCTGGTGCTGAGTGACTGAAAATAAACTTTAGGATGTTCAGGCAAGTCATAGTGTATCTCTGTAAAGAAGCAAAGAAGCAAACTATTTCTTCCCGTGAAAATTATCCCTGTAAGTATTGTCCAAGAGACCCACCATGTCTGTCAGCTTCTGTGGACTTCTCTAAACAAAGGACTGCAGAAGGCAGGATTCCAGACCTCCACCTGTAAATTTAATGTTGGATAAATTTTATGGCCAAGTGTTGCCTGTCCCTTTCTAGAGTGTGTAATTATCAAGGAAAAAAAAAACCAAAAAACTTGTCTCTGTAGTCCCGAGCATGTGGATCAGCAGAGCTGCAGGTTTTGTTCACCTGACCTTGGCTGGCACATTGGCAGGCACTAAATTCCATGGCCTGTGAACAGAGGACACAGGGAGCAGCCACCATCCCACACTTATGCATTGCATAGCACCTTGGCCAGGGCCTGCTGGGAGAAGGAATCTGCACCATAGAATAGAATAGAATAGAATAGAATAGAATAGAATAGAATAGAATAGAATAGAATAGAATAGAATAGAATAGAATAGAATAGAATAGAATAGAATATGAAGGTCCTTCACTGGCTTGTGAATATCTTCACTAAAAAAGCTTGCCCACATCTTTCTGGAAGAGTATGTACTTCATAAACTTTTCTTTTTTCCTGGAGGAAACCACCAGAAAGTCTTCTTTCTTTTCAGATATAAAATCAAATCTGTCAATCCACTAAATCTGCCTGTCCTATCACAGTTCCTGTCTTACACATTTACAGCTCTGATCAGCTCCTCTCAACAGCAGCACTTCTGTGTGAAGCTCAGGATGCTTGGTTTGAGAGAGAGGGGCAATAAGAAAAGAAGTTCTTTGTTACTACTGCCTTTTTTTTTTTTTAATTGTATAGTGACAGGAATGACATTTAGCCAAATATCAAATGAAACATCCAGGAATACAAATTGTTTGCAAGTGAAATTTTTGAAGGAGGTCTCCACAGAGACTTGCTTATTTTTATAAGCAATGAATCCTCTAAGTCACATTGAGACTTGGGTTTCATCTCAACCATGGAATTTAAAATGAAAGTGAAGTTTCATGACTGTATGTACTGTTTAAATGTCACCTTTTATTCATCATGCTTATTCTACATCTAAACTAGTACCAGGTCTTCTATATAAAGGGGGAAGAGAAAAAAGGTTTACAAAAGGAATGTTTGGGGCTACATGTTGACATTGCATGGAGAATGAATAAATATTTTTTGCCAGAGCATGTACTCGATATTACTAGAATCTTATAGTAACAAAGTACTTCTATTCTGGGAACCCATTATACATCCTTTATCCAGAAAAAAAGGTTAAATTATAGTGCATTGAAACTGCCTCTGAGGAGGTAAGATGAATGTACAGTTGCTTCAGGATTAATGTGGCTTTTAAAACAAGCTACAGTCCAAGGAATTCTTAGCACACACTGATGATTACATTAATAACTAAACAAGAGAGTAGTCACATACAGAGTACAAAAGAAAACAAAACCTTTGAAGAAAAAAAGATTTTGTATTTTAATAAAAATTTCTTTGATGTTTTGAAGCAGTGATTTCCAGATTGTTGAAAATTTTCAAAATATCAGTAGTTTATACAGTCATCCATATGCCAACAATGTTGTAATCCAGTGACCTTCTTCATACCAGCTGGATTCTCTTCTGGACTGGAGAAGAACTGAAATTTTGTACTTTGGTCCAGGTAAAACTTAGGAGTAGTTGTTTATTGATCTCAAAAGAAATTTAAAAATCCTTTCCCTATATGACGTCATAAAAACTGTTACAAAATATGAATTTTTTTTTTCTTAATAGGTATATTCAGTTGAACATTTGGAGGGGAGAACTGAAAGGGGGTCCATAACACCTAAATATGAGATTCGTGCAGTGTCAACAACCAGATGAGTATGTCTTTGCATTCAGAGAACCAAAACATGCAAAATGTAATGTCACTGGATGCCAGTTTTAGGACAGATTAAAAGCAACTTAGAGGTCCTCCATGTACTCTGTTGGGAATGTACAATAGATTAGGCAGTTGTACAGATATGGCTTCCCACCCAAGTGTATCTGCAATGAATCTAAAGAATTTTTTTCTAAATCCTCTACAGTCAAACTAGAAAACAAGTCTGCTGTCTTGTTATTTATACCTGACTTTGACACCTAACGGTCTTTTACAGTATAGGAAGAAAGATAGCTTAGCCAGTATCCACCTCTATTGCCTATGATATTATAATTTCTTCAAACATCTGATTCATAATGTTCAAATTAGTCATTTCAGATAAAACTAAATACAGGGGGAAATTCTATGGACCCGCTAGGGTTCTACTAAAATATTGCATAGTAGAAAATCTTTTCTGTTCTGATAGATAAGAATTTTATCTGTACTTACAAAATAAGTAATTTTATCTGTACTTACAAAATAAGTAATTTTTAAATTTTTAACTAAATAATTCACTTTTTCATACAAGTTGGAATTCACTGATCATATTTTTCAATTATAAATTGGCTCATACTAGTCAATCTGTAGCAGTCAGCACTCTGAAGACAAGAAAAAACAAACCTAGGGCTAAACAGCCAAAATGTGTAATCATTCTAATGCTGCTGCAGATTTAGGTCCTATTACAAAGGTCATTAATTGGCTAAGGAGCAGGGAACAGAATGGGAGTGAGCAAAAGCTTTTCTCCACTTTCAGATGTCCTGATTGATCTAGGACATCTCACTGTAAGACTCCACAAAACAGAAGGGCTTTCCTTCTACACACTGATTTCATTTCCCCCTGTAGGAAGCTGGGTCAAGGCCAGAACAATTCAGAAGTGCTCCACAGCTGGTATCTTTGTCTGCTACTAGTGACACAATGGGACAGTACAGGGACAGATAGGTTATACCATCACTGCAGGGCTGGTCATGCCATGCCTGAACTGTCTTTGCTGCTGTGATGAATCCTCACTCTGCTTTTGTACAGATCCAGACACTTTCTGCTAGTGTACTACCAAGCTGGTCTCAAGGTTGCACCTTAGTATGCCCTTGTGTTTACAGTATGCACTTGTGAGAGGAGTGTTTGGGGTGCAGCAATGGCCCAACAAACATTTTCAGAATGCACACATGTCTATTGAAAATGCCAACCAACTACAGTAGCATTAGCTTGAGTGAAAAAGTAAGATAAATAATAATCTTGTGATTTTGGTGATGGAGAGTGAAAGAGATTTCACTTGTGGGACAGTAACTTCATGAGGAAATAGCTTCCAATTTCCTCAAAACCATATGGTGCTGACAGTTGTGTGAGACGAGATACTGAGGCAGACACTGTCTGATATAACACCTCCAATGGGCTTGGTGTGCCAAATATGACTGTATTATTTCTCAAACGAAGACTGAACCAAATTGTTCACACCCTCTGATCAGGCTGATCTACATTGTTAACACTTTTTTACATGTCAGATCAGAATTCCCCAACCACAATCTCAGTACTGGGCCTTCAGCCGTTTGTCTGTATCTCATTTTACTCAGGTAAATTTAGTACCTGTTTCACATTGCTTCTGCTGTCTTTGTTATATATACAAGACATTGTGCTCAATGTTGTGTGTGTACATCCCCTCCCTTAAATGTGTGCTTCTGTGAATTTCCTTGTAACCATGGCCCAGTAGATGAGAATTGGGTTAGATCTTTATTTGATAAAGTCTTTTCTCTCCAAGGCATTTAATTCAATAATTTTATTGGCCCCTTCATGTTACACATTTATTAGAATTTTATTCCCCCCAAGAACACTGTCTGTTAGCTAAGCAGTAATTTGTTGCTGTAGTAGTTTATCAGGCAGGTATGTCTAAAGATTTCTGTTAAGAGTGCATATTTTGTATGGCAGGTCCATGCAGAGCCCCACTAACAAGATTCAAGGAGAAAGCAAGGAGATTTTACTTGGCTATACATGAGCGAAACAAGTGGATTAATAGAAAAGAATTTCAACTTCTGGATTTCAACCCATCCTTTGTAGTTTAATGGGACAATTTAATAAAGAACCAAACAATGTGGGGAGACTGCACCCTATCTAATGTTTCATTTGGCCTGACTCATAACTCATGACAAGGGGGAGCTTGGAGTTAATAGTTAATAGTTATCAGTGTGACAATGCTTAACAGTTTATGTAGCTTACAGATGCGGTGCTCTTCAGCAATAAAGCTCTCCAGAATCAGAGAGCAATCACAAGCTCTAGTTGCTTCTCGAAGTCCTTACCATAGGTGTTTTCTCTACATGTATCTTTGTCTGTATCTCTGTGGATTCTGTTCCAAAATTTTATGTGATAGTTTTACAACCCTGTAAGCCTAACCAACATGGTGTAACAAGGATTTCCATAGCTTGATTCCAAACTGTGCAAAGAGCTGCTTTAATTAATTGTAAACCTGCCACTTGCTACCTTATTTGATGATTCAAACTCTTGAAGTGTAACAGACAATGAGCAGTCATTTTCCTGATTGTTACTTTGGTTTTTTGAGTTTCTCTAAGCCTTCTAATGTTTACATTCTTCTAATGGAGTTTCTTACACACTTTCATATAAATAATGATTGTTTTGCATTATTCTGTGTAGGAGGAGAATTTTGATGGACTGTTAGTTTGACTAGTGTGGTTGGAGAGGTGGCAATGTCATTCTTAGAATGACATCATCATTTTTAGAATTCTATAAATGTTGAAGTCTGAAAAATAAAGTTCTCTTTTTCCTGTTCCTGTTCAGATGCTGGAACACCTTGTGTGAGTTTTATTATTTCATGCCACAATGGTGACACCTGATAGCTCATCTTGATTTTGTAGATATCTGTCACAACCTCTTGTCAAATAGCTCTTTCCCAGGCTGAAGAGGCCAAGCTTATTTTGCCATCCCTCATAAAGAAGTTGCTTCATTTTGGTAATCTGAGAAGGAAACCCATTCTTAAAGTCATTTTTCAGCTTTATCAATTTTTGGGAAAAAAAAATCACCTTTTTGAAAATGAGGTGGAGGAAAGCGAGAATAACCTTGTCGTGCTAAAATACACAAATGCATAGATTTCCATCCCTGCCTTTCTTTGTCTTGACCCATAAGTCCTACATCATAATTTCTCTTCCCTGCCCAGTTGAGAAGAGGAGGAATTGAGTGGCTTTGGTGGGCATATGAGGTCCAGCCAGGGTCAGCACACTACACTACAAGTCCACAACTCTTGTGACACTTAACACTTGGCCCTGAATAATTTAGGACTGTCAGCAACTGTTGTCTCCACACTCTTTACATTTTCTCAAGTCCCTCACTAATCTGTTGAACAGTGCAGTCCCTGCACAGCTTCTTTTGGTCATGCAAACACCCAATCTAACTTTTTTGTCCTTTTGGGACTTTACTAATTTAAAAGTCTTCTCTCTCTGCTTATTGTCTCTGAACACCTTTGGTAAGGGATGCTGTTGACAGGACTTCTGGAAAACCACTTAAGCATCAGAGAGCTACTACTGCATATGAAGCTCATTAGCAGGATTTAATAGATGTGTAGGACTACAAAAAATTCCTATTCTAGAGGATACTGAGCTCACTGCGACTGCACACATGGATTAAGCAATCATAGCACACTGTGCAGCGAGAACATTTAGTGTTTACTAGTGCCTCGCAATTTTGTTTGTGTTCAGGAAGACAGAATAGCTATTTCAATGAAATAATTCCTAACAAAGGTTATTTGATCCTGATCCTGAACAGATACTCACAAGAAGGTCTTTCTTTAATTCCTAGAGCACTCATAAATTACAGCAATAATATAGAACACATGTGCATGAGAGTTTGACTAAAGCTTACATTAAGTGAAATCAACCCCTGCTCTGATTTTGCCCAGTAGAATTGGCAGAGCATTGAGCTTGCAAGGGTAAAAGATGAGGTTCCTGGTCCCAGGAACTGAAAGCAGGAATAGAAAGGGGAAAACTCAAGATTTTCTACGTGGTGCTGCTGAGATCTCCATGTCTTCATGTACCACAGTGAATAAAAATGACTTTTGAGTAAGAGGCTGACACATCTGCTAGGATAGGTCCTCATCATGCCACCCTGGCCTGTATATGTGATCTTTGGGTTATCTGGCTCCTCATCACTGGCAGCTGGAAAGAAGAAGGCACTGGCTTCATGGCAGTCCCACCAGGACATCTAACTGGCTGTGAAGTTCCTTCGTTTTCTTACAAGACTGAGATTACATTACAAGGGCAAGATAAAACACAGTGTAGTTCTGAGCATCTAATCTGCTCCCCTCTGGACTGCTGAAAAATGGAATAAATACATTTCAGTACTATGGAAAATCAGGGTTCTGCAGTTTGTACTCCTGAGACAGACTCCTGTGATTGTTTTGATCAACAAATGTTATTTCAGATCTAATACTTACAAATTTCATTGGTTTAACAAATGCAGAATGTACAAGACAGCAATCGGTAAATTTAACTGCAATAAACATAATATAAATACAACATGAGTACCCTTGCATGTGTATTGGTTTTACAGTAACAGAAAAAAGGTGCAGCATTTTCTGGAGCTAGATTCAGAATACTAGAGACAGAAAGTTCTCATCTCTCTCCTTTTCCAATTTTATCTAATTCTTTGTGAACCATCATTGTGAACTTTTGACTGTAGTCACTCTATGTTATCCAGATGATCCACGTGTATTCTGTTCTTTCACAGAAGAAAGATCTTCACAAGAAAAGAGAACACTCCCTGTTGTGAAGAAAATAAGAACAACTCATTTATTTCAACATTCTCCTACTATTCAAAGAAACTTAGGGTAACTAATATATATGTATCCTTTTAGGTTTTGAGTGTTTTTATATTACTGCCCATGTGTAATGCAAGAGTGAAATATATTCTTTGGGTTCCCTTTTTCTGTTTCATTGTAAAGAGAAATTACCCATGGTTCAAACTGGGGTGCAGATAAGTTTGGATAAGGATTCCAACCTCAGAGAAGTGAATTAGAAATTGAAATTACTTAGAGGCAAGATAACATATGTTATTCTCATGCTTTGATTAAAAATGGTGAAAAAATCTCTTCTGATCTCTTTAGAGGTGTAACTTCGTCAATCACGTCTGGTTTCAGCGCACTGTAACTGGATTATGAAATCACTCCTGACTGATACAGATTTATAAAGAGGATCTACTGCAGTTTGGTGGGACTTGATTGACTTTTTGACAGCTCATGAATATGGATTAGCCCTAAACCTCTAGAATCTTTGGAGTTAGGTGGATTTTTTGTCCACCATGTTAAACAGTAAGTGAAGAGCCTTCATATTAGAAGATATATATTTAACAGGGATTGGATGGCAACCTCACAAGAAAAAGAATGAATCCAAAGAGGAGGGAACAGAGTAAAAGGAAATTTAGATGGTAAATGCTAACTGGGTGGTATTTTAGAAGGAGAAGACATTATGAGATGAACAGAAGGTCTACAATCCTCTTGGTGCATGTTACTCAAAAAACTTGGAATTACGCCCAGGAATCCTGAATCTTTCCCACTTTTTCATTAAAAAAAAATAAAAAGGACCTGTTGAAGACAACAATATGTGATCAGGAAATTAAAACTGTATCAGAACACACACACACACACACACATATATATATACATATATATACATATATCTATCTATACACACACGCATTAAAATAAAATTAAATAAAAATTTAAAAAATATATTTATGGATTTTGCTTATATTTAAGCATTCTTGAGATAAAATGAGGTAAGAAAAGATAAACATAAGAAATTAATTACCTAAAGAAGTTTCTGTTTTCTGAGATCAATGCAAGAATAAGAAGATATCTAATTATAATACCTTAAAAAAAATCTATTCAACATGGTCTTAAACTGCAGAAATTGTTTCTGCATGACATTGCTGAGGTCAAGGCCTTAGCACATCCCAAAAAGGGCCATTTTTTGCAATAGATTTTGGAAGTATACTCAAGCACTACAAGAATACACAAGAAATAAGTGAGTATTCCTCAAGAATGCATCTTTTGAGTGATAACAAATTAAGAAAATCTTAAAGGGAAAATATCAAGAAACAAAATAACTTGATTTGATTCTTACTTACTGCAAATTTTACCTTCTTTTTAATCTATGAAAGACATAAAAGATGTAATGTTTTTACTACTATATCATTGCATGTTTCTCATAATTGGATATGATGTATCATATCTATTTTGCTACTCTAATTGGTATTTCATTTTGAAATTCATCTTCTAGTGGATAAATTAGTGATCTGGTTTCGCTGGTTTTACTATCAAATGGTTTTTTATACTGAGCATAATTAAACACATACCACAAGAAAATAACATTTTTAAGTAATCAGAATGAAACGTTTTTACTTATTTGACACAAGTAATCTATTTAAAATAAAATTTTAGCAAAATTGATCTGTTAGTGTTAATGAACCAATAATTTCTATTTAGGTTATTTCTCTATAGTCTAGTTCAGCTTCATTTGCCAAATTACAAGTATAATATACTGAAATATTTTCTGCTATTGACAAAACAGCATTGAAGATAAGTTTTGACTGAAAGTTGTCAATGAATTATAGGATTAATAAAATCCACATTTGCAATAAAATTGTATAACATATGCATGTTAATCCAGGATAATTTTACTGATTTTCTCCCAACACTTTTTTCCTCTGAGCAGTTTATTTGCTTTATGTGAACTGATAGCTACCAGAATACAAATTGCTGTATCTCAGTTTAGAAAAACTAGTAGGACTGTGCACATTTATTAAGTGAAGACTTTCTTGTAACTGTCATTGCAATCTTCAGCTCAGAACATTTTTGTACAAATGAGGAACAGCCAACACATCAAAGGACAGATAACCAAATAAACCTTTTTAATAAATCTTCCAAATGTAAATTTGAATATTGACTATTTATTGAGAAGTTGGAGTAGAAAAAAAATGAAACTGAAAAAAAACATTAGAGATACAGAATTATCACAGCAAAAGGGATAACCGTGGTTGCAAAGGTACTGACTAATTAAAATTATCTCATTCAAGTGGCAAAGCACTTAATATAGGAATAGATATATGATGAAATTTAATAAGAAAATGTGTCTGTATTTTTTTGCACAGGGTATCACAGACATCTTTTGTCAGAACAAATGGGGATTGGTAGCAATACAGTAACCTGGGAAAGAAAATTTCTGAAATTAGTACCAATTCATGCTGTCTCAACTACTCTCATCTTCCCAAAAGAGCTCATGTAAGTTCAGGCTTTCTTTAGTTTCTCTGGCTTTTGTCAGATCAAGATCTTTGTTGTTTTTCATGACTTTGAAATTTAAATAAAAATTACTTATTATCAAGATTTTTATTGATACAATTGCATCTATTACAAACCATAAAAAGGCTGCACTTAGCAGATCACCACTTATTATTTCTAGCATGTTGACTGATTTCTGTCAGACTGGACTGAGAAAACACATTTTTTTCCTTACTCCAATGACATCATTGTGACTTATAAAAAACAATAGTTATTCCCAGTTCAGTAAGGTACAATCCACGTATAAGGATATTGAAAAGATATATATTATATACTACCAATTAATTCTTTCATCCTCCACCACCCAAAATAAATAGAACAGAAATTCTCTCACACCAGCGTTCAATAATATAAATCCTCAGATGTGTATATCATCTCATCAGAGATTCATCCAGTTATTACCTGCCAGGAATACATTCATTCTGTATTATCTGCTAGCATTAACATAAGTAGAGCTTCTTCTGATACATATGAAAGCCAGACTATTCACCTCTCCATTTCCTTCTTTCTACTCAGTCCTTTAATTCTTGTTAACCCACTTGTTGCACAAAAGTCTTATTGAAGATTCAAGGTCATCTCTCAAAGTTGCCAATAATCTGCATTAACTAGAGGACCTGTACAACTATCCAAAATATCCCAATCTTGTTAATTTCCCATTGTAGTGTTCGAATCACCATTCTTTTTCTTCACCATGAAGACTTGTGTTGCAGCAATGTCCTCCCTCTCCCTCCTGCTTTTCTATAATTACCTAAATATTTCCATTCAAGACAAGCCATTACCATTTTATAACCCACAAACACTATGTTCTGTCTAACAGGAACAACAACCAAATTACAGGTATCTTAAGCATCTTATTTGTATAACTGAGTTCTGCATTTATATTTAGAATTATTATTTCCAGAATGATATCCATTTTTTTTTCTAATTAATAAAAAATATGTAGTCTGCTTTTGTAGCTGAGTAACACCTAATCATTAGGGGGTCTGCATACAGCAACTATGAGGTCTAATGCTGTGTAATACCTTGTGAAAACTTGGGACACATAAAACCACACTTGCACAAAAAGTTAAACAGAGTCTTGTAGCTGGCATGTTTGGCAGATACAGCTAACATTGCCTCAGTGTGTTGTCAGAGCCAAACAGCAAGAGCTCACAACCCAAACAAGAGCAAAATGAAACCTCGTAGTGCTGTTCATGTTCCACACAACTCAGTGTAACTTTCAGCTCCATCACAAAGCACACCCTTGCTCTGTTCTGTCCCCAGCTTCAGGTGTGTGGGATTTAATAGCTGTACAGCTGCCAGGTAGGTCAGCTGCACCTGATGCTCAAACACAAAACATATTTTTGGTCGGGGCTTTTTCATCACATCAATGAGTTGAAGAAATTCATTGCATGATTAGCCTTTCAAAACATAAAGAGGGCTTATAAGAAAGATGGGAACAAACCTTTTAGCAGGGCCTATTATTATAGGACAAAGGACAATGGTTTTAAGCTGAGAATAGATTTAGACTAAATATAAGGAAGAAAAAATTTTACAGTGAGAGTGGTGAAACACTGGCACAGGTTGTCCAAAGAAGTTGTGGATGTCCCATCCTTGGAAGCATTCAAGGTCAGGTTGGATGGGGCTCTGAACAATCTGGTCTGGTTGAAGAAGATCCTTATTCACTGAAGGGGAGTGAATAAGGGACTAGATGACCTTCCAACCCAATCCATTCCATGTTTGCTAAATACTGTGCCAGAAAAGGAGCTAATACATGCACATTGGAGTGAGGCATTGGAAGGGCCTGACTTTGGCCTTGGAAAGGTTAGAAGAAGCCTGACTTTGCACTTCAGCAGGTTTAGTGTAACACAAACCGAGTCACTGAGTGGTGTTCATCACTTGCTAACCTGTGCAGTGGAGAGCCAAAGCCATATAGCACTTTCAATCTACTTGTCCTCTTAGTTCCTGTATTTACCATATTTTCTCTGGATAACCATCTTTTATTTCCATTTTAGTTATTCCCAGTTTTTCAAGGAGAATTTAGCCATCAGCTCAGATCATCCACTGGCACTCAAAATCTGCATTCATAGGCAGCTTATGGTATGTCATGTCACATTAGTCAGCCACAAGCTCAATCTTGAGTCACAGTTGTAGAGCCTGGCATGTTGGCTGTTAAGCAATTTTCCTTTTGTATAATCATGATTGTAAATGACCCGAAAAAAAAGTTTGCCCTTTTTTTTTGCATCTCTAAAACTTGAAGTTGTGATCTTAAAAAAAGAAGGAGGAATCATGAACAGCTAATACAGAAAGAGATTTCTTATACCAGCCTTTATAAACTACTTTCCATTTTTTATTTTATTCCTTTCCTATTTAATTTATCAATTAATTAACCTTAATGAAAAGGGGATACTTTGCCAAAGATGCACATGCCTTACTGTTGCAAATAATTTGAGCAATTAGCTACAGTGCCTTGATATCTATGAAATATATTGAACAAGCAATAAGGTCCAATTTTTAGAGGCATTTAGACAAATAGACATGCAAAATTGTCACTCAAGATATTTGTAGGTGCTGAGGCCAGTTAAATTTCTTTGTGTCTAAGTGCCAGTTAAGCAATGGGCTGTCTGAATCCTTTGTTTCCAGTTTAGCTGTCAAATGAAAATTTTAACAACAAAGCAGGATCAAATAAAACTGAATTTTAGGAAACAGAAATTCAATAAATATTTTTAAGGCACCTTTGTATTTTAGTACTTGGATGTAAGGGAGTAAGAGGGAACTGGAGATATCTCTTTCTATGTAAAAACCCAATGCTAGACATTATTCAGAGTGTGAAAGGCTTAACCACTGTTACCACATGTGTGTTTTTTCAAACACCTCCCCAGCTGCCTGCAATTCTCTTCACTCTAAATCTTTCCATAATGGTTTCCCTTAATCTCTTCTTTTGGATCATTTACAGTTTATGTGGAAAATGTTAAATTACCAGAGACAACAATTAAGACAATTCGCCAGCTCAGACATCAAGTCTCTCAGCTAGTGAGAGAAATGCCTGGATTCTCACGCCTTCTTGATGGTAATTTGTGCAAAGGACTGCATTAACTAGAGGCTAAAATCTGTCACATTCCTCTTTACTCAAATACTAGCCTGTTCCTCCAGACCCACCTTCTGGGATCCTGGGGACATAGATTCCTGCACACAGAAGTGGAATTTGAGGTTTTAAACAGCCCAAGCCGTAACTTTAATCATTAAATGTCTGTCAGACTGGAGTGCTAATACCTCAGCTACTGCATTTTTTAAAAATCTAGCTCTCCATTAAAATACCAAACTAATGTCATATAAAATAAAATAAAATATAAAGTAATATCAGTCCAATTAAGAAGAGTGCCAAAGCAGCCCTAAGTAGTGGGTCTGACTGATAGAAACAATTTACCTCTGGAGGTAATGCAGAGGTCTTATTTCTCTGTCCCTCAACATAGAAGGATCACAATGCTGACACATCTTAAATGTCACTGCAAAGCAAAAATGAAGTTGGTACAAAATTTGAAAGCACTGCATTTCATTTCAGCTACTTTGCCTGCAGCTCAGGACGTCTCCTACTGCAGGACTGAGGAGCAAAGCAAACCCAGAGGAGACCTGCCACCTTGCAAAATCTGTCCTTTGACTATTTGGCTTCAAATTTTAGTTTTTGGTTTCAATACTCATTAGAAAAAAATAATTCTGAGCTAATTGCTACTATATAAACATGGATTTTCCCCCAAACTCCGTAAAAATCTAAGATGCAAAAGACTAGAAAGACTATTTTCACCTGGGAATCACTTTTGAGAATCTCCTTTCCTGAATTTTGAGAATAACTAAAAATTTGTCTGAATAACCTGTATCTTACTGGAGTCTCAGGGCCACAGTGATTGTGCAGGAGGATGGAGCAGAGACATGATCCTAACAGGTGATCTCTGAGCAATTCAAGACATTGGAAAGCTTAGTGGAGCTCCCCAAATCATGTCCATTTCATAATAAAGTGTGTCAGGTAGCTCAGGCATTTCTTGAAAGACCACAAACCCCTTGATCATCCTTGCTTGCCTTCTCTGAAACTTTTTCAGTTCTAATATATAATTTTTGGACATGAAGGAACCATAACTAGACAGTGATCAGTGTGAGGCAAACAATGGGTTTATGTAAAATAGCTTCTGTTTTGTTCTCTATTACATTCTCTTTAAGTTTTTGTTTGTTTTTTTGTTTATTTTTAATGCTGTTGAATGGGTGTATTCAAGGAAATATTCATCTCAGCCCCAAGGTTTCATTCTCCAGTGGCTGGAGTGAGTGTGTATGGAGCTTCTACATAATTTTGTATGTGAAGCTACAATTGTTTTACACGTACATTTTTTATGTGTATCTACTTCCATCTGCCATTTTTTTACCCAACCACTTGTAAGGACCTTCTGCAATTTGCTGCAATGGATTTCATCCTTTCCACCTTGAAGAACTCTGTGTCATCAGCAAGCTGTCACAACACATCCCCTATTCCTGCTCGTTTCTGTTTCTGTTAAACAGCAAGTCTGAGGACAGCACCCTGTGTGACTTCACTGCAGACCTCCCTCCGTGGAAAAGTCTGATCCTTACTTACCCTTATTTAGTCTTCCAGAGCTTAGGATTCTTTCTATTTTCTTAATTTGGATGCAACTTTCAGGTGTTTTTATTAATACCTGATGAATTCTAAAAATATCTCCTTTAACTTTGATGCTGTCATTCCTATTTTTTCTCAAGTTCACCACAATTGGTTATGTGCATGGGCACTGCACTTCCCATGCAGTGTCTCTCAAAAGTCTCTGTGTTACCTAATAAATTTAAATTTTCTTACCTACCGTTTTTAGCTTATTTAAAAAAAAATCCTCATTTATATATATATGCTTTTATTTAAATTTAGCACAAATGTAGTGACATTTCTTGTTTGTTTTGTTTTGACCTGTGTTGTTTATTTGGGGAGTTCTAACTGCTGTGACATATATTTTCAGCATTTGTTTCAGAAATATTTTGATTGTTATGGAAAACAAAAGAAGAGTTTTAATGATCTGTCTGAAAGGTTTCAGATCGCAGAACAGCAGAATATTCTGAGTTGGAAAGGATCCATAAGGATCACCAAGTCCATCTCCTGGCCCTACACAGGGCATTCCCAAGGAGTCCCACCATGAGCCTGAGAGCATTGTCCAAACCCTTCTAGAACTCCGTCAGGTGCTGTGACCTCTTCCTTGGGGAGCCTACTCTCGTGCCCAGCCACTCTCTGGGCTAATAACCCTTTTTCCATAGCCAACATCAGCCTCCCCTGGCACAGCTTCAGGCCATTCCCTCAGGTCCTGTCACTGGTCACCACAGAGAGGAGATCAGGGTCTTCCCTTCCTCTTCCCTTCTTAAGGATGCTGTAGACCACAATGAAGTTTCCCCTCAGTCTCCTCTTCTCCAGGCTGAACAGACAAAGTGACCTCAGCTGCTCTTCATGCAGCTTCAAGGACCTTCACCATCTTTGTTGCCCTGCTTTGGACATTCTCTGATAACTGGATAGCAGTGGTAAGGATAGACCCCAGCAATCTAACCAGAGAAAGGGAAAAATGAAGAAGGGGCTAAAAAATACAAAAAATACACACAGCAGACAAAGGCAAAAGCAGATGGATTTGTGCAAAAACTCTGTGGACCAGAGGATGACTCTGAAACAGGACTTCTGACCCCTCAAATATCAAGCCTGGAAGCAAAAGCATTATGTGATTATTGTTTGTAAAAAAGAGATGAAAGAATCCCACTGAGCCTCTGAGACATCTCTTGCCTCACAGAAACCACCCTTTCTTCATTCAGTCTTATCTTTGCCACAGAGAAACAACCTATTTCTCTGCATGCCAAGTCCTCACTTTTGATCAATATACATCTCTTTTCTGTCTTATCCATAGGTTATCAACCCTTTAATCAGGGATTGGTATTTTAAATTTTTTTAAAGTATTTTAAAATGTGTACTTCTATGGTGAGGATCCAGCTCATGACTGATGTCACTATAAAAATAGAAAAAATACTCCTAGATTAAGCCAAAGATGTGGGTCTCCTGGGTGCAGGCCCCAAATGTTCTCTGGGAGAGCTACCTTCCTGGAATATACATTTTTACTTTCAATTTTTCTTCAAAAAAAGATCCATATGTAATGTCAGTCAATTTTTACTGAAGGAAAATCTTGACTTGATAGAATCTGTATCTCCCCAAAAAGTTCTGGGTAATAGATTTCACTTGAACAAAAGAGGAACAAACGTTATTAAACATGTCATTAAATATTATTATTTCCCCTTGTGGTATGCCAAAATAATTTATGTTCCAGATGCATTCCCTTTCATAAAAGTATAACAGGCTCCAATTCCATCTCTTCCTGATACTCTGGATGTAAACCCCATTTTAGTGGAGAAAACATAGCCAAAAAATAAAAAGGCAAAATACAAAGTACAAAAAAAAATTTGTTTGGCCTTAAAGGAAATGTCTGCTCTTTGAAAACCTCATACTGAGCAAACAAAAGCAAAAGTACCTGTTGATGTAATATTTATCACCCAAATCAGTAATGTTACAATGATCAAAGAAAATATATTTACCAGTAGAGTGTTGGGTATAGATGTTGTTAGAGTTTGAAAACAGGAACCGTAAAAAATTGAATCCTGAATACAATTTTAATACATTAGACTTCTGACAACACTTCTGTCCTGTTATAGTTCTAGTAAAAAAGAAAACACTATTGTAAAGACCAAAAGAATAACTTCTGAAAAAATATTCTTTTCTTAAAATAAAAAAAAAGAGAGAGGTGATAAGGCTTTATATTATTATGCTTTCATGAAAATTCAGCAATGTGCTATGACAAAACAAATAAAAAGAAAATCTTTTCTTTGAACTTTTGCTTTCTTTTTATGCAATCAAAGTATAGTAAAGAACAGGGAACTCTTTCTGAAGGACACATTCCGTTTCTGCCTCACAATGGCACATAAGCCTTAACCAATGCTTGATTTAGTTTTTTCTCTCCTTCAAACACCTTTTCCAGAGAGGATAAGTGTTCATCTACAGCAGTATTTACATTGCTGGATATGAGGCCTTGATTGTAAAAAAACTTGAAGAGTCAAGGGGAAATAGCAGGTTTGTCCCTTTATCTTCAAGTGTATATGGTAAATATTTTTATTTTTTTTAAGATGGCTTTAAATTGAAAGAAGACAAGTTAAGATTGGATACTATGAAGAAGTTCTTTAATGTGAGGCTGTTCATCCACTGGCACAGGCTGCCCAGGAAAGCCATTGATGTCCCATCCCTGGAAGTGTTCAAGGTCTGGCTGGATGAGGCTCTGAACAGTCTGGTCCAGCAGAAGGAGTCCCTGCCCATGGCAACAGTGCTGGGGTTAGATGGTCTTTAAGGCCCCTTTCAACTCAAACCATTCCATAATCCTATGAATCTGTGATGATTTTTTCAAACCTAGAGTTGTTTTGTTTTTTAATCTAAATTGTTTAGAACCTTAAAGCTGTTACTCAGTGAGAGGCACAAACTGTGGATGAAAATTTGAACTTGCATTTAATAATATCTATTGAGGACTTTTTTCCCCACTAATAAGTAGATTTTGTAGGGAATTCTACTACTTTGACTACCTTCACCTCTACTTAAACTCAAATAACAAACTAAGAATGTTTTCTGTGAATCACTATCTCCTAGCTGACACTGGCCATCTTTCCAGCGTCAAGTTAATGCAGTTTATTGACCCTTTATCTTGTCAGAAGTTTGAACTTCCTAAACATAGTGGGAGTTTCAGCCTTAAATTTTGTATTGTTCTTTTTCTCTGGGTTTGATCACTAAATGGAATGGGAATTGCATTTGTTCTGTAGAGATTAGGTAATTTTTTTTTTTTTTTTTGCAATACATTGATGTACTAAAACAATAACCTTACAGAGAAAATTTGAAGGAAAGTTTCACCTCCAGGGTCTAGGCCACAGACTGAAAATATTGAGGCAACTGTAGGTGCCAATTGTGAACAGATTGTACTTTCTGCAGTTCCAGCAGGAATTACAAGTGCTTACCAGTTACAAGACTGAATGACCCAACATCTCCTCTTCACACTTCCATTTTCAAAGGTTTTAGTGAGGTTAGGTGCTGGTTCAGTGCTGCAAAGACCTCAACCTAGATATTCAAAGGTTTGAATCAGAGAACAACCTATAATCATTACACATGTCACTTTTTATTTCCTAGTTCCACTAGGGCAATAATAATTTATTCTTGAATTTTCTTACCAGCAAATGATGGTCTAGTTTTATTACAATTATTGCCACTTTTGTTAAGACAGCTGGAGTCAGCAATTTGGTCATATTTTGTTTTATTTTCACTTCAGCGAAGCAGTAAGCAAGTAAGGATGCTGGGCATGCTTGTCAAACAAGGACACCAGGATATCTAGAAGATCTTACAAAACCCTCTTGCTCCCTCTGGTTTCCTAGACAGAGTTAATTTCTCCAGTTACAACAAGTCTGTTGATTTCTTCTTAATTGAGAAAGTCATATGATTTCCATTCAAATGGTATCACATTCCAGAGGATTTGAAACAATTTAATCTCCCTCTAGAACAGAAATTCAATCAATTTATCCTGATTTTACAAGTTTTATGTAACTTTCTCTTTTACTCTATGAATTGTAACTAGATGTTTCTACCTGCCTTTGGAGGAATCAACCTTGTTTTCAAGTTTTTGAAAACACTACTGTAATTGTTCCAAACTCTCAATCCTTCTATTCTTTTCCTATCTTCTAGAAAACTTCAGAAATTGATGTTTTCTAAGCCCTGGTTGTACAAAGAAGACTAATTTCTTTACAAAGGAAGAGTTAAATATTCTGATTTCACTTGATTTCACATCCATTGTTCTTTGTGCAGAAAATTGTCATTTACATCATTCACTGTAATTACAGGAAAATAACACTGAGAGCCATAGTACCATACCCAAGTTAGCTTTTAATTTTTTCTTTACAAGGCTCCTGAAGAGCAGAATTGTCTTTAGTTTATTGAAGACACAGCTCCTGAAAAGCAAACTGCTCTCCCACTATTACTCAGGAAGCTTGTGGTATAGCACATATTTTATCCCTTAAATCCCAGTCTCACACTGTCTACTCACCACAGCAAACATGGCATTTTTTCCTCAATGCACAGTAGAAGCTGCCTTGCCCAGCACCTAGATGCTGTGATGGCTGTTTCATGTGGCATCCTACAGTGGACCAATCCCACAGCTGCCCTGACTAAAGTCTACAAAGGATGCATTTTGCCAAAGCTGAAGATAGTAGCAATCTCAGCCTCACAGGCAGGGCTGTGCTATCATCAATCTCTATCACAGCAGTTAACCTGACCATCATATTTCTATTTTTTCCTAAGGAAAAAAATAAATATTCAGAGTATCATGCTGTTAGACTGAACACAGAAGTTCAATGAATTGTTCAAAGGCAGAGCACACAATTTGCTCTTCCAGCTCTTGCTGTTTTAAAAATAAAATATGTTTTCAGGTTTAACTTATATTTAATGTCATGTTAGACCTGACACTGCTTCTAAGTGTTGGTTTGGTAAAACCGTAAAACTTTTAAAATAAACTAAAAGTGTAACTGAGAGGGATTACAGTGAAAAAGCTTAACATGTTTATTTGTTAATATGGGTTTATATGTTAATATGGGTTTTATTGTTAATATGGGTTTATATGTTAATATGGGGTTTTTATGGTTTTCTGTGTCTAGACAATAGCAATTTTAGTCCTCAAGCTAGAACAGCACTTGTTATTCTGTTATGCTCTCATGTCCTGTTATTCTTCAATATTGCAAGTCTAGTAAAGGGTCCTGATCATCCTTGAGCCTTTTGGTTTCCATGTTCCCACATGGTATCTCCCAGCAGGTCTTCAAAAGCTCATGGCCATCGCTGGCTTTTCTACAGCTCCTGCTGTTGTTATTGCTCACATAACTGGTACCACAGTACTGCAGTGGTACTACAGCACAACAAACCCAGTGCAGACTTTGAATGGAGACACCCTGAAGTGCAATGCCTGATGTATTTCTGTTTCACATAGTCTGCTGTGGCACCAGAGAAGGGCTCTCTGAATTTATCCAGGATGCAAGAGCACAGTAATGGGCAGTATCATACTAAGTGCACATATACTGTTATGCTGTTATCCAGCTGACCTTTTCAAAAATTCAGCCATAGTCATGGAGTTTGCTATTAAGTACTTGGTTTTGGTTTTTATTAAATTATTTCTTCTTTCTGTTACAATGACTTTACCAAAAGTTGGTTACTTGTCTGTAAAATGCATTTTTATTTATGATATGAATTTTCAGTGCTTTAAGATAACTGCCACAAGAGCATCCAGGCAAGTTCTGAAGCAAATTCTTCTTAGAGAGTTTCTTGCTTATTCATGTGGGTATTGCTGGTTTCAATTTATTCATTTCTTCTCCAACACCATGTTGAACAAGTAAAATCCCATTTTTAAAATGTTGTTAAATGAAAGAACTGGCAGTCTAAGAAGTCTTTGAATCTGAAAAATGCAAGCACAGCCAGTAGCATTTAGCTAATGTCTTCAAAAGGGAAGCATAAGACAACAAGGAAAGAAGCTACTTACTGGTCTATTCTTTGAAAGAGACCTCAGTAACCTCTTTCTCAGCCAGCAAACTCTGTCAATGCATGGAAAAGAGGTTTAAGGATGTATCATAATGCATATATACAAAGGGATAAGGACTCTTTTAATGACCTATGGTAGTGACAAATTATTTCATCAGCCTGCCTAAGCTCCAACTCAGCTTTTGCAGTCACTGCATTGGAGAATATCATCAAAGCTTCAGGCATCTCATGATGCACACTTTGCTGCTGAGGAAATAGTAGTCTTTTGAAAACCATATTCCCCTTGATCTCTGATTTCCAGTAGGGAGCATTTTATAAATCCCTGAACAGGGACTAGAATAAGTCATGCTGTAAAAGCAAAAAAAATATCTTTTGTATTGTCATCCTCCAAAAGTGCAGTTTAAGATTGAATAGGACTTGTCACAAATCACAAATTTTAGTGATGCAATGTGAAATTTTGCAAATGAGACACTTGAATTTCTTCATTTTTTGTAAGGGAAAATTTTATTTTTAGACTGAATACATTCCCTCTAAATGATGCAAAAAGCATAAAAAATAACACAGATTCTTTGTGTTTTGATGAGTCAAACTGGAAACAAAATAATTTGGGATCAACTAAAAATAAGCTTGAGTATTTTGATGTGTTTTCCATCTGTTTTTAATAAACACAAAAGCATTGATTAATTTTATTTTTTTATAGGTATAAGTATACCCCCAGTTTCTCTCCCCCTTTTTAATTTTCCTTGTTTTCCTACATGTCTTCCAGATTTATGCCTTTCCCTACTTTTTATGTCTCCTCACACACATTCTTTCTGGGGTTTTTGATGTGCAAACAGAAATTAAGCAATGCCACGGTCCACCTTTATTAAACTCTCAGTTCAAACTAGACTAGATAGCAGGAAAAATAAGTCATCCACACCATCCCTCTTCAAGCACTGCACCACTGCTATAGTACAATTACATTAAGTAACTGAAGTTGGTAAAAAGCAGTTCACACTGTAAAAGAAGTTTCTGAATAATAAGATAGTGCTCAGATCCTGACTGACAGAAAGAGACAGGTCTTCCCATTAAAAGAAAACATGAAAGTTAGTGAGGATGACAGTGGTAATGATACTGTAAAGCTCAGCTTCTGGCCCTTTGCATTTTAGAGATGATAAAATTCTGTGACTTTTTATGTATATATTATCTTATAAATTTCAGAGTTGAAATACTTAATCTAATTAACTGCTTACCCTCAAAGGAACTCACTTAGCATTTGTGTAAAGGCTTTTTCACTCCATTTTCACCTGCTTTTCTGGAGTATCAGAAGCTTATGGAAAGAGGCAAGGGACAAGAAAGCCAGTTAATCCCTTCATGGTCTTTCAGCATCAAAGCCAAAGAAACTGAACAGGACAAATACCAACAGACTCAAACCTTGGCCCGTGCAAAACACTTTAAGTAGACACATATAGTTGTATACAAACATGTAGATAAATGAGCTTTATGGCTCTGATCTGCTGTGTGCTGACATTTCTTTGTCAATTGTTGTCTACTTGTACTCCTGTCTACTGACTATTGGTGGAAATGGGTAGCTGCTAGGAAAAAAAAAGCCATTTTTCCACCTTCTAAATGAAACATTTTGCTTTGGGGTTTTTTTGTGTGTGTGTTGAAGTGACACTTTAGACTAATCTAAGCAACTAATTTAGAAATTGGATGCCCTTTGCACTCTATTGACATACTGCATTCACACCTGCACACATTTTATAGCAGAATAATTTTTTATCAAGGCATGGAGGCATTGCATTATATTAAATAACATCTTTAGGCTGGTTGTAGGCACACTGAGATCTACTCCTGGCTCTATGCAAGGCAGAAAACACCCCATTTTTCCTTCCTGCCTCAGTTTCCCTTTTTTCAATAAAGAATATGCTCCTGCAAGAGCAGGTTAACTCTCACTATGCATTTGAATAAGACCTGTCACCCAAATTTTAACTTATCTTAGATTTCCTAGTATTCTCAAAATATTCTGAATATTCTGGAATGTTCTGAACATCCCTGAATATTTGGAATCTCCAAAATAGAGCTATTGATAACTATTGTGTTCCAAATACTTATCCCATAAATCACAACATAAGCAAAGGGTTTGGCATAAATACACTTATCTCTGCTTCCCTCCTTCCACAAGAAAAGATGAGAGGAGAAAAAATTGTCTTTGCAGTATGCTCTCAGTTCCAATAAATTTTGGTTATGAAGTTCCAGTGGGGGTCTGAATTTCAAACCTAAAAATTACCTTCCAGCCACTGCAGTTTGTTGGTATTGATAGAACAACACTTCCTGGACCTTAGCTGACCCCTCATGCAACAGCAGCAGAGCATCTTTCCTGCTGTGATATTGAATTGCACTTGCAGAACTGACTTAAGCAATGAACAGTCCTCCATTTTCTCTGCAGAGGATCTAAAGAATTAGAAGGTCTAATTTGAAACCTCAGTTGCAGAGTGGGATCTGGCAGTCTGTCTTAGTACTTGATAATTCTCACCACCCTAGTTTTGTCTGCAGATTGTTTCTGAACTATATTTTAAGCTTCATCCCTCTGCTGGCAGATTTCATAGCTCCCTTAAAGGCTGAATTCTGGAACTCCTCTCTCCAGTGGTACTGTAGGTCACCTAATTGCATCAATTTGAAGTTTTTGTGGCAGTCAGTCTAGTCATTCCACCCCTGAAAGGAGGGGAGTCTGGCCCTGAACCTTCCAACATCCCATGGAAAGGCCGAAGGAGGGAACACATGGGGCAATACAGACTTTCAAAGCACTTTGCACACTTTTCATTAGCAAAGCTCTATGCATTTTTATTATTCCTAAGATTGAATCTGAATAAAACTAAGCCAGAAGCAGAACTGTTTGGTTTCTGCATAAAGAATCATTCAGATTCCAAGACTGGAGTTATCTTCTGTCTTTCTGCATCCCAGTGTATCTCACTCCTAGCTGTAATTCTGCAATGCAGAATGTTATAAAAGTTCTCTAAAATAAAACCTCATGATTAGGAAACTCTCTTTGGAGCTCTGCATCCAAATCCTCCTCACTGTGAAGGGGCTACACCTTCTTCTTCCTAGAAAAGGGTCTAGGAACATTGGCACAATGTGAGAGGCAAATGGCCCACTAGGTATTTGGATAATTTCAGCATACCCTGGCAAGAAATAAGTAGAGAGACCACAGAAAGCTTTCAAGGTGTTTTTCAAGTGCTGAGTGAAGTTCAAGTGCACTTCAAACCAGAGGAGTTATGACACTCTGTTTAAGGTTTATTCCACACAGATAATTTATTTGTCACTAAAGAACTGATATTTAAAGTGTTTTCTGAGACATAAATATGTCACAGACTTTTCTCTCTGACAGAAAGGGCTCACATTTGCTTTAAAAGTATGCCTAGAATCCTCAGAGCCATAAGACATCCATAGTTGGTACTGACCTGGAGATAAAACGTGGTTCTCCAGACACCAAGAGGAACTTGGACCTGCCATTGTGTGACTGAATGAAGGGCAAATAAGGGTAGAGGCAAAGCAAGAGCAGAAAAACTTCACATGACACAGCCACATGTGTCTGCAGTGGGATATCTGGGTACTCCCCTTTGAGACAATGCAACAGTGCTGTTAAATAATTCATTTATTTTCCTAAATATTATCAAAGTTTATGTCCCAGGTCTATAGAGTGAAAAGAAGTACTTTCCATCCACAAGGACCTTTCAAGTCTAACCTACTAGGTGTTTTTCCCTAACTTTTTTGAATTGGCCAATATCAACATAAATAAGAAAAATAGAAAAGAAAGGAAAACTCCATAGCACCTTAATTACAACCTCTCACTTGTTGTAACAGAAGACACAAAGCCTAAAGAACACATTTTGGCTACCTCCCTTGTGGATATTTCAAGGTTGAATTGGCAGCAAATAATTAATAGCTACTGGCATGAGTAGAGCTGCTGCTTCTAATCAGGAACTTGAAGTTTCTCCAGAAACTTGTACTGCATCCCTGGCAATGAGTTTGCTACTGAATGACAAATTTGGGATAAAGGAAAAACGAACACACAAATTTTTTTTGGAATTTACCTCATTCTCCTATCCATTCTTATCAAAATATTACTTCATCTGTTCAGGATCATATACTTCTTATTTTGGGGAGTTGCACTGCAGTGCTGGGTCCCAGATTTCAAGGATTAAAGGTAACAGAATCATTCAGGGAGGTTGCACATCTTGCCTATAAAACACAGTTAATCATATTTCACAAGATTAATATGAGTTTAATTGAACCAACAGAAGATATATCAGAAGAATAATGCACATAATGGCACAGCTGTTAATTCTTCCTCTTCTATGTCTGATCCCATTTTCACTCAAAAGGATTCATTCCAATTGGTTTAACAGAAGATGGATTGGACCCACAGAGTGGATACAAATTACAATGAAGGGCTCAGGAAGCCTTTGCTAATTTCTGTAAGCAGTAAATAGGCTCCTTATTAGTATAAATTAAATCGGTACTGAAATGTATTGAAGTCGTAGAAAGGATTTCTGTTTGTCTTTGTAGAAAAATGAATTTTATTCTAGATTTCTTTTTCCAGATTGATCAGAGTTACATGTATACAAACAGCATTATTCAGAGGTCAATGCATTTTGTACCAAAGCCTAGAAAATATTCCATCTATGTCAGAAAGAAAATCTATTTTCCAATTTCGATAGAGCAAAATGTTACAGTAATAATATAGATTGGTAAAAAAATAAATGAAGAAAACTCAATTAAATCTCTGTTACATGTCCATCAGTCTAAAATCATTATTTAAACTTTTTTTTGCCTCTCTACTTATTACTCAGATAATCTAGAATAATAATCCTTAATGGAAGCATAAATGAGAATGATGCCAGCTGGAAGTATCAGTGGATGGAAAGTTGGACTCTGATCTTATCTGTGTCTTTGATTCATAAAGGCTTGAGCAAGCATAAGTATGGTACAGACTTGGATGTCTACAGATTACTATGTTTGTCTTCATAAATTTATTTCCCTAGATTCTTTTTATTGGCAGTGGAAAGACAGAGGATTTTGTGGAGCATTGTTTATTCGAGCTATTTTTTACATTTACCTTAGAAAGAGCTGAGTCATATCTCCAAGGTGCCTAATTCTCTGTAATGACTATAAAGATTTTCCAGACAAGCAGCTTAGGTTTAGACATACATATCTGCACGTATAAATCCTAGTCAGGGTAGTCCTCCACCTTTTGTTTTTCTCTTTTTTATTCTTCCCTGTGTTCAGACATTTAGCAGACAAGAATATATTTAGCTGCAGAGAAACTTTGTCTCATTGAATAATGAAGAGACAGTACTCATGTACTCCATGCTTCGAAATGGCTGCAGAGAGATTTAGTGGAAGTGTTACTTCTTTATGCAAAGGACATCCCACAGTTCCTCCAGTTGTGTCTCATGGATACAGCTATGGATAGATTTTAGGCTTTCCTCTAACCCTACTATGATCCAAAAATTATGTTGCTTTTCCTCAGGATTCAGTTACATTGGGATTGTTCCTCTTTGCCCTATTGCCCTCCTGGAATTCTACCGCTGAGACGTACCCCAAATTTTCTACCATCTGTGAAGACGTGGGTAACCTCACATGGTGAGTGCATTTTCCTCCTGCTCCCCTTTCCAGAGTACTCATCAGCTCAGATTTTCTGCTGGAGGAAAGATATTGTGCTATTCAACTTGTCATCTACCTCTGCCTCCCTTTACTGCACTTGCTTTTGCTTTCCCAAGCCTTTATCAAAGTAGTTCCAGCATTATTCCCAAAGGAAAAAAGTATTAATACATGTGAAGGATACCTTATTAAAGATTAGTTGTGTGTCATGCCACTAAATGGGAACACGTAGCTCCTTCCTAGCTCTGGATGGCTGCAGCATGCCAAGTATCCTATACTGTGGCATAAAATGTTACAGATCACCTCTCCAGCATTAAGATTTGCTTGTTTCCTTTCAGCAAAAGCAGGTAAATCCCCAGTCCCTCTGGCTTTTTACCCATATTCATATTAACTTTTACAACAGAATTCTTCCTTGATCATTAAAGGCTGAACCAGTGATATTGCCCACAAGTTTAGAGGCAACAAAAATCTGTAAGTGTCCGCTTGTGTTGTACATGTGATTAACTTTTATGGTGAAGAAGGAGTGGATCTTATATCTTCTTCCCTATCAAACCATTTTTTAAGAACAGAATCAATTTATTCATCCTCTTTCACACCGCATCAACTTAAGCCATCTCTGAACATGCAGTAGATATTTTCCACCTATAATTTCTGAGATTTATTTACTGATGCCTATGGCAAGGGAGGAACAAAGCAGTAAGTACAATATATGACTGTTAATAGCTGCATTTCAATGCTGGTCATGTTTGAGCCTTTTACTGCTGGGTAATAATAACTTCTTTATGAATGTTTGGAGATAACATAAGTCTCATCACCTTGCTCCTTATGGGGTGGAACTGTAAACAAAATATTTTATATGAGTACTTGCTACAAAATTTAAAATAAATAAATTTACTCTCTTAACCTGGTTAAAAAAAACCTCTTTCCACAGGTTGGTTTCACCCTCTTTCTCCAGGGTGAAGATCCCAGATCAGCTGTCAGTTGCACAGACATCACACCCAGTATTACCCCTTGTATTTTAAAAATTGTTTGGAGTTCAAGATGCTAAGAGTCCTCTGGGAAAGTAGGGCTTATAAATGCAGACCCAGAAATATACAAACATATAGCCCTTGCAGTGTAGATGGTTTACAGCATGGACAAAGGAACTCTTATCTATTTGTACCTTCCTAAAGAGCCATCTTGATTGTCTGGCCTGGCCATCAGGTGGGGAAGCAAAGCAGATTCCATCTCAAGTCAATTACAAGATGCCACTGTAGCCAAGAGATCTTGATTCAATGCCCTCTGAGTTCCAATTCAGCCTCCCTTGGCTTTGATGATGTCTTACTCAACAATCTATTTCACTGCTTTTTCTTATCTCAAGTTCCTTTGGATTCAGAATTTAACTCTGTGAAAATGCAGATATAGACAAAAATACGGTTTACCTGAATCAGTGCAAACTGTTTTCTTTCTGTTTAGAAACACGTCTAAATTATTTTGGCTGACCTCTTTCAGCTGGAAAAGTAGGAGCTGACTTTGAGGGCTGTCACATTGGTTCCAAGTCTACGAGGACACATGTAACTTGATCTAATTTATGCAAATTATGCATGTACCTAAAAGTTCCAAAAGTTTTTGCTTGCACTGATTCAATCTATTTAGCTTTAAGTCACATATCTAAGGAGGTTAATTGCTATAGGTTCCATTCATAAGCAGTTGATAAAAACAAGTTTCTCTAGAGGGCAATGAAATCTGATAGGATAATAATTGTCTGCTGAAGGTACCTATCCATACACAGTAACTATACAAAGTTAGTTGAGAGTTTGTCATATGAGCAACTCAAGCTGATGTCCAAATTTTTGTGGAACAATCCTGGATGTATTTTAGACTTAGCATCAATAGGCATTAGAATTATAGAATAGAATAATTAAATTTGGAAAAGATCTTTAAGATCATTTTTGTCCAGCTTCCTCTTTGGTGGTAGGCATTGCTCCTGAGCTAGGAGTAGGCTATCCTTAACCAGATCTCTGGCACTTATCATCTAGGGCTTTATCCTATGTACTCTACCAAGCAGGTCCCTGAAGAGGTCCAATTCTTCTCTCCTGAAGTTCATGCTGTGCACCCTCCTCACTGCCATAAGGCTTTTAAACTCTGCCATTTCCTGACCACTACAGCTCAGGCTGCCCTTGAGCTCCACATTCCCCACCAGACCCTCCTTGTTGGTGAGAACAAGGACATACAGCATAGCATCTCTTGTCATTGGGTTCTCTATCATTTGGAGAAGGGAGTTGTCATCAACACATTCCAGGATTTTTCTGGTTTGCTTGTGCCCTGTGTTGTCCCTCCAGTAGATATTGAGTTGGTTCATGAGGACCAGGACTTGTGAATGTGAGGCTGCTCCTCCCTCTGTAGAAAGAGTCATCTGCTCATTCTTCATGGTCAGGCAGCCTGTAGCAGACCCCCACTGTAATACAGCCTATCCCTGCTCTCCCTACAATCCTGACCTATAAACTCTCAATTGGCTCATCATCCAAGAGATCCATGGAAGAACTCCATGCATCACAGTTGGTCACTGACATAGGGTGACACCCCCTCTTCTCCCTCATCTTCCCTTCCTGCTCTTCCTAAAGAGCCTGTATCCTTCCATTCCAAAACCCCAGTCATAGGCACCATCCCAACACATCTCTGTGATGCCAATAAGATCACAGCCCTGCAGACATGCACACAGTTCTAAACAGCTCTTGATTCCCCATGCAATGCATCTCCATAGAGGTATGTAAGTTGGGCCCCCAATGAAGCTGACTCACTGGCTGGAGAGGCTGGAATGCCTTTGTGTTGTGCTTCAGGTGCTCTCTTTCATATCTTCCATCCTCAAACAACCTCTCAGGAAGCTCCAAGGCCAGAGACTCCCACCCAGAATGCTCAGCTGTCAATAGTGGAAGGGAAGGCAGGGTGTCATGGCCCACATACCATCTGAGAATAAGGCCTGCAGAGAGTAGGGTGAGACACCTTGGCTGCAACTCACAGGAAGCTCAGTAGGATGATTTAACATTTATTTTCTTTTTTCAATTTTTATATTTCATATTTCTCTAACCCATGAACTATTCTGCCACTTTTTCACTATTTTTTTTTCATTCTTGCTGTGAATTGTATGTCTGTATTGAGAGAATCCTTCCTGTAGATTTTGTCAAAAGGATTTCTGTAGCAAAAGAAACATTTCTGTTGTTCCTTATTCCCACTCAGAACATTAACAAGAGCAGGATAATGGATTCCTATCTATGTGCTGTGACATTCCTCCTATAAAAATGCATATACAGTACAGTGCTTCTAGCTTGCTAACAGCTACAAACTGTTTTTGTATTGATACCATAATATATCCTCAGCATTTATCATCGATTCTCAACAACAAACTATGTCCTACACTGAGGGTATTACATTTTAATCTCCACTGGGAGCAGAGTAATGTGATGTGAAAAGGAGATGTAAGGCCTCTTCTATG
The DNA here is from genome assembly GCA_013397555.1 of Urocynchramus pylzowi. Taxonomy (NCBI): domain Eukaryota; kingdom Metazoa; phylum Chordata; class Aves; order Passeriformes; family Fringillidae; genus Urocynchramus; species Urocynchramus pylzowi. Next base: position 139,455 of record VZRH01006020.1, read on the forward strand.
TCCATTTTTTACATTAAAATCCCATTGAAATGCTCCTAAAATCTAACAAAATCATGAGAAGCTACATACTGCAAGACTGAACATTTGAGGACAATGAAGGTGGAGGAACATAAACTATGTGTTTTCTGAATTTTATGCAAAGCTTTTTTCCTTGATCATACCACATTTTGTGTATTTGTGATGTTTTGATGTTGCATGTAGATAAACTGTAGGAAATTCAATTCCCCCACTAACAGGGTAAGAACATGTTTGATGCTAGTTTTTAAACCTTTTAAAGGTTTAAAGGCTGTGAAATTTGACATCAATAAAACATTTAAGAATAACTATCAAAATTATCATCAGTGAATGTTTATAATGGAAAGTAAAGATGGCAAAATCTACATCTCTTTTTCTCTGCTCACTACATGCAGAATTACAAAACCGAGGAACTTAGAGTGAAGAAACACCAGACTGGTTTTCCTAGTCATTTCATAGGATATCCCACACTGAGTTTGCTAAAGATTTCTAGAGCTACTATGTTCTATTCATCTGCAAAAATAAATTTTAGCCCTTCAGATACACTGCTATGCTGTAAAACAAAACCTCTCCCTGTGTCTCCTAACACTGTTCTGCATAGCATCTGAGTTACTAGGAGAGGCTTTGCATTTTCCCCACTAAATTCTTCCCAAAAGCTTCCCTGGTTTTACCTCCATCTAATTATTATAATAACACTACTTGAAGGGGAAAGAAGAACAACACTGCAATAGTAATATGTTTATCTAAGATATTTGCTCAATTTTTTCTCCTAAGTTGAAAGGTAGTGAACACCAGCATCTTTTCATCATAAGAATATACATTAAAATATATTAAATGCATGAAAATACATTAAATACACTCAATTAGGAAACTTGTGTTAATGTGATGATAGAAAATATTTTCAAGAATGGTAAGTCAGTCTAGCTTCACTGACACGAGTGCAACTGCACTGACTTATATCAGCTAAGGGACTTATCATGTTTTGGACCAACATGATAAGTCCAAAAAATAGCACTAAACATATATGTGGTCAAAACATCAACCCATACCACAACATTGCTTGTACTTCAGTGTATAAATATGTAGCTCTCATTTGATTTCATAGTCATACAAGCTCAGAATATTTCAGCAGACTTTATTTGTTGATAAGCACGAATTTGAAACGATATGCAGTACATCTGAGTTACAAGTTGCTGAGGATTCAGCTCAGGTTTTCTACTCCTACTGCCATTGCAAGAGCAATGAAAGAAAACTCAAGAGAACTCATTTCCAAAGGAAACAAATGTCTTTACTGCTCACTAAACTGTGCTCATATGAACTGTCTGATATGGTGGGGAAGATTTTGACCAAGAGAAAGACACCTTTTTTCATAGAATTTCACATTAAAAGTCAAAGCACAGGATTCATGAAGCTAACAATTTCCAGATCACTCCATTCCCACTTGGATAAATGTAATAAATGACCTTTCAGGGAGACTCCGGTGACTCTGTGACGGTCACACCAGCCAGAGAATTTTTCTCCTGTATTTGAGCTGAGTAATATCAGGTTACTGCCTAATCCTGACCTATCATTAATCAACACAGAGCCAGACACACGCACAAAAAAAAATATTAGCAATCAGATAGAAAAATCTGGAAAGAAAGAGACTCCCTTGCCTGACAGATGCAGAAGTAAGTGCTCTGGCAGGTTGCTCAGATTTGGAAGGCCCTCTTTGGAAGGCTGCTCTCACAGCAAAGAGGATCAATAGAAAAAAATCAAATGCATTATCTTTGTTTACATCCTAGGCACAACAGTGTAAAAATCCTCACCAGGCTAAGGAGGCTGACGGGGTGTGATGGATGCCCTGTTTAAATGATGCCTTTGAAAGCTTTCACAATGCTCTGACAGAGGACTCACTGGAGAATAATGACTTCCCCTTAAATTACAAGAGCCTGGGATGAGAAGGCAGACAGTGTGAATGTTGCACTATAAATTCAATATGTTCAACTGCTTCTGGTGCTAAAGAGCAATTGTTAGTGGTGAAAACACATCCAAGATTCATCTTTGACCCAAGGATGTTTTGGTTATCAGTAATGAGAAAGCTACGACATTTTATTTTGAATTATTTTTTCCACTTACAGAATATGCTTGCAATCAACAATAGAAATGTGCTTCAGGCTTGACTTTGCTACACTGGAAATCTATATAAAAATAATACATAAAAATTCAATGGAGGCGCTCGAGTGTGCACTGTGTATTATTCTTAAGTGCGTACTGAGAGTGTACCAGTACAGCTATTTGGTATATTACATGTGTTATGAAGCTTTGGAATAATAGATGAAATATTTGGAGATGGAAATATTACAAAAAAATAGACTTTCCCTAGATAAAGGAAATATTTCATGCAAAGTATGTGGGGTTGTTGGTAAGGGAAAGTTTGATCTTTCTGTAAAATGTGCACGCTCATGCTCTTTCCCCATATTACCAAGATAAAAGTAAAGGAAACATCTTCGGAGTAAAATTGATGGGCTGGCAGAGACATTTACTTTTGTTGGTTTCTGGTCAATAAGCAAACCCATGCTAAGCAACCAAAGCTCTTTCACCTCCAGAGTGCATTTAAATACACCTGCATTCAGCTTAACATATACCACACCTGGAAAACAAACTTCAAGGTATTTCCGCCACCACATGCACGCAAAATAAAAATCCTAGTTAGGAGCTGAGCCCTAAGTATAAAAGTTTTGACAACATATTTCTCTTCCCTTCTAAGATGGCTACGTACTTCTCAAGGACACTGTCTGGAAAAATCACAGTGGAAAAATGCCTCACGCTATAGTGGACTTCCAAAGACCAGACTCACTAAAGGACTGTGAAGGAGTTTATTAGGAGAAGACAGCAAGTCAGGTGGAAATAACCTAATTCCAGGATACACGAAACTCTCTAGGAAGTCTAACTGGTTTTTTTTTTTCCTTTTACCATTACAACAATCCATATTTTCACATTCCCACTACTTGCTGAAAGTAACTACTGATAGCTTGCCTAACAGAAAGATTTACAAGTTCCTTCAGAACAGCATAATGTGTGCAGCAAAAATACCCACATGCTGTATATATCATGCATCACTTTGATTGACATTTTGTGTAAGAGAAATGGAGATAAAAAGAGACTGAAAACTTGTGGGTGTTAGACAAAATCAGAAAATATTTGTTCAAAACTTAAAATAAAAATTAGGATATACCAGTCATCCCTAATGTGTATAGCCTTTGTAATCTGCTGGGAAAAGGAACAAACTACAATAATCTGAGGTTTTTTTAGTCCAAATTACAGTATGAAAAACCAGGTTTTGGTGTTTATTTCTTGTTGTATTTTCATTGATTGGCCAAATAAATATCTCAAAGGCACCACAAGAAGATACAAAAAAGGAACCCCAAAAGATAAAGGAATGTCTTTTGTTCTTTTTGTTCATTTTTTTTTTTTCCCCCACAAGGGTCATGGACTTTGATAGAAATATATTTTCTTCAAGATTTGTCTGAATACCAGGGTGTTCTATAGAAATGGAATACTGGGTACCTAAGAAAGATGGAGATTTGGCCTTTAGCCTGATCTGTTCTTTGCTTTTCTCCTCTAACTCTTTTTCAGACTTTCAGGTGTCTAATCTCTGTGCAATTTCATTCTCTGTATGGAGAAGAGATGCTCTAAGTAGACTAGTGAGAGTCAAAAGATCCTACTGCTGTATTGCCTTACATAATCTGTAGCTTTTAAATAATGATTGTATAAACAAAGCGACTTTAATTCTGTTTGAATATTCTTTGGCTATTAATCAATTTTGTCCTGAGAAAAAGTCAGTAACCTTTTTTTTTTTTTTTTTTAATCCAATCCCTTTGCATATTTTCTGAAACTACCCAATCAAGAATAAAAATATTTAGCGGATTTTGGAACTGCCATGCATAAGAGTCTCTGACTATGAAAGTATCAATCCTGAGTGGGTAAACCTCAGCTCATCATGAAGTTCACAAGCAAAGGTCACTTATTAAATATTAATAGCAATAGTAATAATAATTTTAATAATATCATCATCATCATCATCATCATCATCTTATTTTTATTCAATTTTGCATGTCAGTAGGCAGTTTAATTAAGTTCAGATATCCACTTCAGTTAAACAAGTGACCCAAAGGTCAGAAATACATTCCTGGAATTTGATTTTCACTTAGGTCACAGGATGGACCTGAACCCCAATCCTAAATTTTAAATTTGGTATTTGACCTCACAGCTCACTTTAGCGTCGACATCAGCATCCCCTGCCTACATATGAGTAAGCCTAGCTACATGATGTGCTGACTCTGGCAGCCCTTTATACCTTGCTGTTCCTATAGAGTTATTGAAAATGGAATTGGGCTGTCTCTACTTTAATCAAGGGTGAAAGCAAGACAAGTTGCAAGGGAGAGGGAATGAGCAGTGCAATTTGTTGACTGCTGCAAATCCCGCTCTATAATTACATTTTGTTCTGTGGTAGTTATTTGAATTCACTTAGTACTCAGGGCACATAATTTCTAAAAAGAAAAAAAAAAAAAGAAAATAATTTACTATTGAAGCTAATGGGGTGTTAATAAAATATAAATCTGATGGCTGTTGAGGCTCATGGAGAGTGAAACAGACAATTACTGCTCTGAATGTTCCACTAAAAAAAAAAAGTTGTTGTTTTTGGAAGTGTTTGCTTAAACTGTATTATTTGGTTTGCTAAAAATTGGCAGAGATGTGTAGTTGGAAAAGTTTTTTTTCAGGGGAGAACTGGGAAGGTATGAGTCCTGAATTATGAGAGTGGGAAAAAAAAAAGATCCCTATCAAGCAATGCAGTTTAACGATTTCAGATGCTGATCTGCCTAGAGAATATACCTTTTCTAGGTGTCTGTGTTGTGTTTGCAAGTAGGCACCTTTGAAAATTGGTTTGTAAAAATTAAGAGTAGGATTAAAGCAAAAGAGAGAAAATTAAGGTTACTGAGAAAGTGTTTGGTCTCAATCTTTTTCTCATCAAATGGCCACAAAAATGTCAGCAAGGACTTAGGTGGTTAGGGGTGTGAGAAAGTAAATAATGTTTGGACCTGAGAATGATTTTTCTCTCCTGGTCATCAAGGAGCTTTTTTATGATCTTAAGTAATTTTTCAGTCACTCACCCTATTTGTTCCACATTGGTAACTTGATTTTTCAAAGAGTTAAAGCCACCACAAACTGAAAAATCTGATGTATCTTTTAATAGAGAATTGGTAGCTCTAGTTTGAGTAAAATAAACTTTAAAAATAAATCTTTGAACTCAGTGTTTGGGAATGGAAAGCCATGCCAAAGGTATTTCCACCCTGTGTAGTGATGTTTCTGTGTATATTAACAACAGGAAGGATATGTCATAAGAATGTATAAAAATGTTACACTGTCAAATGTTTTATGGAGTATGAAATTGTGTCGACACAATAATAGTAAGGTGGGGGTTGTAGTACAGTTAAGAGTGATCAAAATCAATAAATTCAGAAAATTGTCTGGATGCATCATAAAAGCAGAGCGTTCATAATGGTTGCCTCTCCATGACAAAATGAAGATAAACCAGAGAACAGAAAATGAACAATTATGGTATTTTAGGGTCTAGCATCCACCTCCAAGTGATGTGCTTTGGTATTGGGCAGATGTCTATAGCAAAGCAAAGACTGAAAGCTCCTTAAAGGAAAAGGGATTCCTTCCTCTGGCCTAGATTGAAAAGAAAAGGGAAATGTGAGACAGCCTATCCATTCACCCATTCCACTCTCAAGTCAGCCATAAAATTCAGTCTCACTGTAATGATGAATTTGCCAGTCTACAGAAACAGTGGAGCCAAAACAAGTCCTTGTTTTCCTCCTAATTAAACACTGGTTGTGTCTATGGCACACAGCTCATTGTCATGGCACTGAGTATTAATATTGTACAGTGCTGAGGAACTATTAAAAACCTTTTCTGATCAGCCTTTATTAATTGCACGATGAGGGTCTTTAAGAAAAGTGATTTAGAATCCCATAAAGGTAAATTTAAAGAATTTTGAGTCTAGTTGTCTACAGTCGGGAAGCAACTGTTAAAGGGTGTCCACAAGAATATGACAACGTATCTAAAAATTTTTAAGTATATATTATTTCTGCCTATGCAATATATGTTACATATATATTTGTTATATGTGCAATACATAATATTTTGAGGGGAAAAAAAGGTGATATCCTAAGCTTCTGTTTTTATATGCCCAGTTTTCAGATTCTGAAAATAAAGGTCTTGATATGTAATTTCTTCTGAAATGCTGCTTGGTAGGACTCTTGCCAGCCACATTTTTTAGCACAAATTTAATTCAAATGCAAGAGCAATGCAAATATTTGCTGACTCAAAGTTGGATATAAGCACAAATATTTTGCTGAATGTGCACCACAATTCTGAGTTCTCCACCAGGGAAATAGCACACATTCAAAGACAGATCATAAGGTGAAGCAATCCAAACTACTTTTTATTTTACCATGGTATATCGATGAACGTAATTTAAACATATGTCACCCCACAAGTGTAGTACTGTAGAAAAATTACTTCATTGGGATAATTTTGGAATAAGAAGAGCTAAAGATATCCTTAGTGTGCAGGGGTTCATTTCTTAATATGAGATAGTTATAATTGGACTATCATAGGCAATTGTTTCATTCTATTTGCTCCATGCCACTACTGCCCTTAGATAAATTGAAGGCCTCTTTTTGCATGCATTTAAAATTCAAACATGGTATAAATTGAGAAATAGTCTTTCCCCTCTGCTGTATAAAAATGAAGGGATGATATTTGTCTATTGCCTTCAACAGAATTATTTTTTGGATGTATTTAAAACATAGAAACCAAAAACTATTTTTCCATATATGCTACATTGTTGCCTTTGGATTCCTAAAACCTGTGCAGAAAAAATCTTATACAGAACTGCTAAAAAAAATCATGTTCATAGTTGTTCCACTTATAGTGCCAAAATACACAGGAATTATTTTTGTTCACTAAAGAACTCACAGCAGAAATGAAAATATTCTGTACAGAACTATACAAATGAAAATGCTCAGTTCAGAGTCTACCACTGGTGATTTCTGCCTTTGCATATGGGAAGGAGTTGTTAAGGTTTGTTTAATTATTACTTACACCATAATACAGTCCACAGAGAAAAATTAATTGCAAAATGTATCCATCTTAGAGGGAAAGTAATATCAGCTAGGATAAAAGCTGAAGCTTTTCCAATTAAAGCTGCTGTCAGTAAAATGCAGAATGTGATTGTAAATGCAAAGAAGCAGTTTAACTTTAGCTCTCCTGCAAATACACCATGGACTGGGGATGTGAACACCATCTGTCCAAATACTGGCCAAACTGATCTTTTTAATAATTATATAGATTCAAACACAATCACCCTGACATGCAGTGTAATCTTGCTCCAAGGTTATTTAAGACAACCAAAATCTCTGTTTATCCATGAAGGACTAAGTGATGAGTAATGTTCTCCTTATTTATTTAACCCATTTCCATTACATTAATTTGTTGCATCTCTGAATATGGGTTCATTAGAGCTTGAGATCAGAAGCAGAGTTATATCTGCAATACTGTTAAATGGTAATCCTATTTTAGTCTGAAGAGAGAACAGCTCAATCTTCCACTGGTATTGATTGTCCTTGCTACCATATTTCCACTATGAAATTATAAATATGACAGGACTAATTAATTAGAAGTTTTATTACTTTTTAATCTATTGTCTCCTTAAGAAAGCAGTTTAATAAACCAAATGAAATTTGTTGGCTATTTTAATTCAAAAATTATTCAAAACAATTATGTAAAGCAGCACTTTCTGAAAAGTAATGAGCTGATCACTCCTATTACTTTTTAAAATCATCTGAGGTTGACTAAGAGTTTTAAAGATCTTCTGGAGACAACAGAGAAACATGTTGGCTTGTTTTTCTAAATACAGATTTTCCTAAATATGGATGCTAGATGGCGTTAAGTGTGGTTAACACACCTGGAGAATGGAATGCCATTCAGACAGTCTTGGATAAGCTCAAGAAGTAAGAACATCATGCAGTTCAAAAAGGTAAATTGGAAGGGTCTGCACATGGGTTAGGGCAATCCCCAGTATCAATACTAGCTGGGGAAAAAAGGGATTGCAAGTAGCCCTGAGAAGAAAGACTTGAGGGTGCTGGTGGATGAAATGCTTCACGTAAGTCAGCAACATGTCCTCAAAGCCCAGAAAGCCACCTATGTCCTCATCTGCATCACAAGAAACACAACCAGCAGGTCAAGGGAAGTGATCCTTTCTCTCCTTCCTTTGCACTGGTGACACCCTATCTGGAGTATTGCGTCCATCTCCCCAACACCAGAAAGACATGGACCTGTTGGAGAGGGTCCAGAGAAGGGCACTAAAGTGCTCAGAGGGCTGTTTCCTTTGCTATGAAGGCAGGCTGAGTGAGTTGGGGTCATTCACCCTGGAGAAGAGAAGGCCCTCTCGGGACCTTATAGTATGTTCCAGTATGTAACAGTGGCCTCTAAGAAAGATAGGGACAAACCTTTCAGCAGGATCTGCAGTGGTATGACATAGGGTAATGGTTATGGTTTTAAACTGAGAGAATGTAGATTCAGACTTAGATACAGGAGATTTTTTACAAGAATGGTTGTGAAACACTGGAAAGAGCAGGCTACCCAGAGAGAAGTCACATCCCTGGAAACATTCAAGATAGGTTGGACAGGACCCTAAGCAACCTGGTCTAATTGAATATTTCCCTGCTCATTGCAGGGGGGTTGGACTGGATGACCTACTTTCCAACCCAAACAATTCTGTCATTCTGTGATTCCACTGTCATGGAACATGACTTTTGGTCATGTAGGAGTCTGCTGCGATTAGTGGATACTATTAGTCATGAGAATTTATAGAAGGGAAGTTTTGAAGTCTTGGTCCTATGTAAGTTTTGCTGACCAAGTATTTAATCCAATATTTTGAAGTGCAGAGCTAGGAAAGAATAAAACATGCAACAGAATACTGCAAGTCATAGTTGAAAGTTTAATATAAAAGATGGAACATTCCCAGCTTGGATACACTTCTCCAAACTTCTTTCCGTTAGTAAGCAAATATTTTCAAGGACAAATCAGGAAGAGCAAATACTAATGTGTCAGCAGCATTAATGTGTCAATTCATCTGTTCAGCAGATTTTTAAATTTTGCAAAATATATGAGTTTGAGTTTAGTTCTGTTGCATTGAAACTATAGCAGTATCTATATAGTCTAAAGTTCCTCTGTACCAGCTGAGAATCTAGACCACCTGTTAATAATTCTAGTTTGTGCAAACAAAGCATAGTTTGCAAAAATGCATCCTTCCAACAACTGCCAAAACAAGTAACTGCTGTTATGGAGAAGGTGCAATAAGAAAAGGAAAATCCTTCCCTACAACAGTTTTCCAATGCCGCAAACTATTTCTCAATGAAGTCCTGAGATGGGAACAATATCTCTCCACTCAATACCTTGTGACAGATTTTCTTCCCTGAGTTTTTCCAATAACTTTTTCAATTCATATAAGCTTAATATTCATAGATGTGAATTGTACAGCCTATTTATATGCTGTATAAATATTATTTTATGAGCTTGCCAGCTACTCTTCATAACAAGGGCTGAAAGCACAATAACCTCCTTTATAAAGGAAACTTATAGGTTTTTTTCAGAAGTCAGTACTTTAGAGACGTAAAGAAGCTGAGACCTCTTCTTGAAGCTACATTAGTCTGCAAAAACTGTATTCAGGTTCCACATTCCAGTTAAAATACACATGTACAATACTCCAAACTTCTTTATGCACTCAAACTAACTTCCTTTAAATTAAAGGAAGACATTTCATTACTTTGGATTTATGTACAATTGTAAATGGTCAACTAGGACAAAAATTATTGGTATCACTTTCTAAGGGGGAACAGCAATTTTGTGTTAAAAAATCCTTATTCAAAGGCTTATTCTTAAATAGAAAAGCAATGAAAAAAGAGCAAAAATGTGAAGTTGTTACTAACCTGCCTTCTGACTTCATATGTCCTTTAATAAGAAAGCTATAAAGCTGTTGCTGTAAGAAACTTTCTTTTCCTAATGCTGTAAATCCAGGAAATGTACTCTTCAAAATATTATTCCTTTATATAAAGTCAAGGAAATGCAAATAATTAGGCCATTATCCAGCTGCAAAAAGCAACTATGTTATCCCTTGGGCATACAGTAGATTAAAAAAAAGAAAAGTTTTCTGAAAGACACCATTTACTACTTGGTGAACACCTGTTCTTTAGATTATATTATTAAAATTATCATGATATCATGGTTAATTTTTTTTTTTTGTTCACTGGTAGTCTAAGGCATAAAATATATACATAGGGGGTTTTTTTGTTACCATGACATTTCGATTGTATTGCACATCTTCTGTCCCAGTACCACTATAATTTTTTTTTTTTTTTAATTTGAAAATAAATTAACAAAAATGGCCAGGGCATAACCTCCCTTCTTATGTATAGTTTATATAGCTTCATAATTAATAGATGTGTCTGAGACACAAATTAGAGTAACTAATGAGACTTTCTTAAGAAAAATATCTTTCATCTCACACTAAGGCATGAGGTACTTGGACATATTTATTCCTTTTAAAAGAACAGTATGTAAAAATATTTCATAAGCATCATTATTTTTTATCCTTTAGAGATTATTTTTATATACTTGTTTTCATGTGTAATGGTTCCATTTTTCTTTTGTTGGTTACTCTCTCTTTTATTGCAAATAAAAATATGTTTGGATAAATTGCACATAAAGTTGTTTATTGCTGCTTAAATCTACTGCGGGTTTTAAAAAAACATATCATGCAGAAACTCTCATTCAAACTGGGTAAAGATTCTACCTCTTGTTAAATTCTATGCCTTATTTCTTCTACACCAGAATCTCGCAAGAAGATAATTAACAAAAGAAAAAAAAAAATTAACAAAAGAAGCTGGAGAGGTTTGATTGGTGTTCATTGACATAGATCCAGATTCCACATAGATCCAGCAAGCATGAAGCTAAGTTTGTTTACAGGTTGCAAAGGCTGAAAACACTACTGAATTTTTTATTTTCAGCTCCTTCTTTTTTTATGGTCCTTAATATGAAAATGCCTGGTGGAATGGTCCATGCCTGCACAGGGTCAACACATAGACTAGTAAATAAAGCAAGCTCCAGACAGTCCTTGGACCTGATGGGATGTAGCATTACTTGTGTATATTCTTCTAAAAACAGGAAGGCCTCTATCCTGGATCTCAAAAGCAATGTGCATTTTATTTGTCATCTGTTAGAGGTGTGGCAGTTACCTTCTGTTAAGTGGGCAGATTTCTTTATCTCTTCCACAAACCAATCTTCCCTCTGGGGAGACATCTGCTGTTAATGAGCCATTGACTGTCACTGCATGACTGATAAAATTACATTATCCCATTGTGAGATGCTCCGCCCAGAGGGAGGAGCCAAGCATTACTAACTGAATATAATCAGAGATTTCGAGACAAGTTTGCAGTTTTCTTCCACTGGATCCTCAGAGGAGGACTACAGAATTACTGCTTCAACAGAACAATATCTGCCATTGTCAGGTTGTATTCAGACTTTGTCAGTGTTTTGGGGTTTTTTCCTCTTCCTTTTGTATTATTGAATGTATTTTTGGTTTTCTTTTCCTTTTTCCTAATAAATTGTATTTCTGACTTGGAGCCTCTCACTGGTTTTGCTTTTCAAACCAAAACATAATTTGCCTCTTTCCTCTCTTATTGGAAAAGTTACTACCCCTGCATTGTGCTTGAATGTGGTGAAAGACCATTAACCATCCATCAATTAAAACCATGCCAGGGAGTACAGGAAAATATAGGACAGTATGGGACAATCACAGGCCAGAGCTTATACCCAACGAATGTTTTACTAATTTATAGAGGAATTAGTCAGAGGTTTTGGGATAGGAACCTGAGTGACAAGCTCAGGTCTCAAGAACAAGCAACTCCTGACCCAAAGAAAGCCCAAAGCTGAATATGAATGCAGTTGACTCCCCAGTGCAAGAGATGCAGATTCTCCTTTGTTTGCAGAAGTGAGAAAAGGCAGGAGTGCATAAGTTCTTTACTGAGGAAGTTTAAACCCCAGGTCTTCAGGTGACCATAATTACAGATAGTCTTGAACAGATCTGTTTAGTTAGTAGAAATTTGTTTTTGAGAGGTGAAATATACACATGGTCTATATTTTCAAAGGCACATCTGAGAAAACATTCATGCTTTGGAAGACACATAACTGCAGTTAAGATGGATGAATCTATGGCCTCTGTCATGGCCTACAAAATACTGTTTCAGCTTATATGAAATGGCAGAGTTTTATGACAAGTGATTTGGGTTCATTTCTGGGTGTGTACCACAAGTACAGAAACATTTAAGCACATTCCTGAAAGGTAGCTCGTGCCCATGGGATGTGACTGAGATGGGTCACTAAAATCACCAGTTGCTTTCAAAAATGTCAGACAATAAATAGAGCTTACTAATATTAAATATTGGCACATAACCATTTGGTGACTCATCACCTTCTAAATATCTCTCTCTGCAACTGCTGACTAGTATAACATCAGCAATGTCAAACAAAGAGAAAAATTTCCTTCAAGAGGTTTTTCCATTTTGCCTGATTTTTTCCCCCACTGAAGTCAATGGCAAAATTATCTAGGATTTAAAGGGCACAGGATTAGGTCATTGGTGTCTCCTAATCCATTTGTCCTAAACCTCCTGAAGAGAGACAAGTGCTGTAAGTGTAGAAGAGAAGACATTTGTTTTAATTTTGCTTATTTGAGGTAACAAAATCTGGCACCAAATGCATTTGTGTGTCTGGGTGTAATTATTCTCCTTTCAAAGAACTGCTGTTTCTCTCTCGCCTCAGGACCATTAAGGTGTTAAGTACAAAGACACTGCTTGATGGAAGTAGGCTCCAGACAGTCTGAGATGTGAAGAATCAGCCTGGTGAGAGTTCCCACATCAGACTGTTGATTAAACAAAGGTAACTCAGTACCATATCACCAACTGTGAGTGCAAGGGGGGTGGGGAGGGAAGAGGAAAAAAAATTGCAAGAATGAAAAGAGACAGAAAATCCTAACCCTCATATCCTTCACAAAATTATTTCCTATTATTTTATCTAGCTTAATGTCTCTCAAGTTTTAAGTTTGATATTTCTGTTGAGTATAATCACAGCTTTGTTGGCTGCAACAATTTATAAGGTAAAGGTACAAAAACCAGAAGCTGGCAGCAAAGGTTTCCTTAATAGCTGCTCTGTGAGTGTGATCATGGGTTTCAAGGGCTGCTTCCCACTCCTTCCATCTACTATCCTGTTAGTCAACAAGGACAATCACTCATCACAGAAACAGACTCAAGAAAGATGCCTCATTCTTTACAATAAATTGACCTGGATATTAAAATGCAAATCTGTCATCATAAACCATTACAAATTCATGTGGATAATGACAACAAATGTGAAGTTAGCTTAAAGTCTTGAATATTGATATGGAAAATATTTTTTTTTAAAAAATGGTTTTCCCCTCATGTTTATCTGTTATCAGTTGATTTAATTAATCCAATTTTTTTCTGTATTCTACCAACAATATCTGCAGACTAACCTGTGATAGGTGGGAGGAAAGAAAAGAAACAGTCATGTTCTGGGGCTGCATTTGACCAGATGGTTGCAATTGGAGAGGTCATACAGGGCATTTGAACTATCTCCTCCAGTGGTATCTTACATTGGGTATTTTTCTGGTTTGAACATTAAAGTATTCACACCTGGACATGTATCATGCATAGAGCAGACCAGCTATCAGCTCTGAAAGGTCTCAGTCAGTCTGTTCAGAAGGTCTAAAAAGTAGTGATTGAGATAGATTGAACTGAATTGAAAATTTAAAATTTCCCCATGGACTTTAGAAAGAAAATAAATTTTTTCACAATTTGAAAAGACAGCCTCTTCTATGTAGCGGGGATGATACTGGGTTTGAATACTGTGTTAAGACTAATACATCTTTGTCTCAAAAACACATTGGGAGGGGATTCAATCATCTTTTGTCCTGGAGTTTGTTTGCTATTTTTTGTGTGAATGGTCACAAAAGGTGAGTTTTGGCTTAAGTATTTGGGTGTGTTTGTGAAACATTGGTGGTACACAGCTGTATCCCTTATTTTACAGGAAAGAATCAATGGAGGTCACAAGGCTATTGCCAAGATCATGTTAGAGCTTCTGTTGGCTAGGTTACAACCCAGATAAAATCTTTTTATAATGATAGAACCCAGCTAGACAGACCTCACACCCAGAGCTCCTTTCTGATAAATGTTGGAAACAGCTGTCTGTCTGGAATAATTCTAGCAGACATGGAATACTGCAAGAATCTGTATGCATAGAGTGGATTTCAGGATCTCTCTCTAAATAAATCAAGCTTTTTTGATTCTTTCTTTCTGCTGCTGGAGGATGAATTACAGGAAACAATGCAATAAATTCTGAAGTAGCAGAGATAAGTAACAACTTTCTGGTTGTTTTTCACATCGACATAGCATATCTGCAATTTCTCATTAATCATGGAACATAGAAGACCCATCAGAAACGGTTAAAGGCATGATACAAACAAAAATTCTTCATTCTCTCAACAAAATAATATAATTATATAATGATGGAGTGGTTTGGGTTGTAAGAGACTTTAAAGATCATCTGGTTCTGATGCCCTCCTGCCATGGGAAGGGACATCTTCCACTAGACTGGTTTGCTCAAAACTCCATCCAAACTGGCTTTGAACACTGCTAGGGATGGGCCATCCACAACTTCTTTGGGCAATTTGTGCCAGTGCCTCACCATCTTCACAGTGAAGGACTTCCTCCTAACATCTAGTATATTATCATTCACTCTAGCAATTCAGGGACACTCTTAGAAGTAAGAAAACAAGAAAGTAGCACAGACATAAGAAAGACTATGCATTAAATATTCACAGTTATAATGGAAGCGAGAAGCAACCTGCAGTGTCACCAGATTTACAAATGACCCTGGCATTATTCTGAAAAATATTAAGGTCTTCCTTGAAGTTGTAAAGCTTGTATGCCAAATGAAGTAAAATAGGGATATGTGGAAAAAAATATGCATCTGGAAGAATACAAGATGGTAGGGAGAGAGGAAGTGAAGAATAAGGCAGGGAGCAAGTTCCTGCAGGCAAATGTTATTTCAGAAATTTGGGCCTTAATTGTGACTGACAGCATTAAATATTATCACTCACAAGCAGCATCTCCCAGTTCTTTTTAACAGCAAGTTTTGAATAAGAAAAACAATAAATACTTTACTTACAAAATAGAAGAGCAAATTTGCAAATAATTTCCTGTCTCCCAGATAGAAATAAGTCTCTGTAGGTTTTTATCAACTAAAAGTCATCTTTTCCCCTTAGAGCACTACCTCATTAAATCATCAGAATATCATAACAAGGACAATACGAACTGCTGAAATGATGGAATGCAGGCTTGGATGCCACAAACAAGAAGTGTACTCTCAACATGCCATTGATTGAGCCAGTGGAGCAGACTGGCAGCATACCTGTCATGCTGAAAGCTGATTTATAACAGGGGTAGATTATTTATAGCAAGCTTTACTATATGACTTTTTATAAAATTTCTTGCAGAAGACTACAAACCCAGCTTGTTATTTTTGCGTCCTGAACCAAGGCTCCATGTCTGAAATGCTATTGTTACTATGTATAAACACCCATTCTGAGGTAGCATTCTCTAGCAAACCTGCTTCTTCCTCTGCAGCTGAGGCCTTATTTCATTTGTGTGAAGAATCATTTGTGCCCAGTTTAGAAGGAAGAAAGGGCAGGC
Source organism: Urocynchramus pylzowi (assembly GCA_013397555.1). Taxonomy (NCBI): domain Eukaryota; kingdom Metazoa; phylum Chordata; class Aves; order Passeriformes; family Fringillidae; genus Urocynchramus; species Urocynchramus pylzowi. The sequence goes on from VZRH01006020.1 coordinate 155,345, forward strand.
CACTCAGGAAGACTACAAGGATGTTTGTTGTGTGGTCATGCAAGGAAAAAAATCAGAAGGGCCAAAGCCTAACTAGAATTTTATCTGTCTACTGTCATAAAAGGCTATAAAAAACATTTCTAAAAATATATTAACAACAAAGGGAGAGCAAAGGAGAATCTCCATCCTTCATTGCATGCAGATGGAAACAAAATGACAAAGGACGAGGAGAAGGCTGAGATATTAAATGCATTATTTGCTTTAGTCTTTAATAGTTGGTCTCCAGGTACCCAGTCCCCTAAGCTGAAAGACAGGGACAGGAAAAAGAATAAAGCCCAGTCAATCCAAGAGGAAATGGCCAATGATCTGCTATGCCACTTAAACCTGCACAAGTCTCTGGGACTGGATGGGGTCCACTCAAAGGGTGAGGGTTCAGGGAGCTAACAGAAGTGCTCACTGAGGCACTTTCCATCATTTACCAGCAGCCCTGGCTAACCATGGAGGTACCAGGTGACTGCAAGTTGGCAAATCTATCTTCAAGAAGAGTTGGAAGGAGTATGTGGAGAACTGTAGCCCTGTCAGCCTGACCTCAATACTAGAGAAGGTCATGGAGCAGATTATCAAGTGCCATCATACAAAATGTGCAGAACAACAGGGGATCAGACACAGCCAGCAGGGGTCCTTGAAAGGAAGATCCTGCTATGTGTAATTATGTATTACTTACAGTGTGATCATTCTCCTCCCTAAAAGTGATTATTCTAGAGAGTGTGATAGGTTCACCTGAAGATACATGGATAATAGAAAACTTTGGAGACATAAATGTTTCTTAGCAGCATATTTAGAAATCAGGGACAAAATTATGAGGAGGGTAAATGATTGGGCTAATTTTATCCAGGGAATGTAGGGTAGAACTGGAAGCTGAATCCCAGACCTTAAACCTGTATCTAGATCCTGAGCCTGAGAAATACATTCATCCTAATGATCTTGGAGATCCTTTCTAAAAGATTATGTCCATCTCTATTCCTCCTGTCTCTGCTTAGTCTTATGCACTATTGGTTAGTCTATGTGAAAATAGCTAGTTAAGTTTTGAAAGGCATCATGGCCAACTGATCCAATAAGCACACCAATAAGTAGGCTTGTTGCAGTTTGACTTTCAGAATATTGTGATTTTATGGGTGTAAATATTGTTAAATAAAGGACTGATAGCCATTTTTAAAACCTAATGGACAATCAAAACGCCAAACAAACAAAAAGAAAACAAAAAGAAAAGAAAACAAAAACCCTATTGAATCTAAAAAAAAAAAATTGAAAGTACCCCAAACCCAAGCACATAAATGGCAGAGATGTGAGAACCAAAATGATACAGGAATACTTGCCAATTGACACATTACAACAATCAATGGGCAGCTCTTCAGAATTATTTGCCAAGTAGTAAAAATCAAATAGAGTGGAAAATGCTTTCAATTCATAAACCCCATCCACCATGTCCCCCCACTGGGGACACCTGACCACAGAGGACCACCAGGAATGCCTGGGACCAATCTCACATGGCCAGAGGTAACAACTTTAGCATGCTCCTTCTCCTGAAGGCAAACAACCACCTCTCCAGCAAAGCAGGAAAGGGGAAAAGCAACCACTTCCTGCAACTGTGCATTGTTCTACTTATTAATAACTACTCTGCCACCAAGACAACAAATACTCAAAAATCCTTCACATGGACCTTGTTATTGCACAGTAATTAATGCTTGTGCTTAAGTCTGTCCTGACCTAACCCTTGGCAAACAGATGCATTTGACTTGCTTACTCAGCACTTCTCACCAAAGACATGCACACGGGTTTAATTAAATATTGAAATTAAATAAATGAGTTGAAAAATATAACCTGAGGATCACAGCATCAGTCATAAATGGAGATTTTATTCTGAAACAGAGATATGTCTGGTTATTGAAAATAAGAAAGAGAAGAAAAAAATATAATTTGAGGGAAAAAGTAACTATTGTCCCATAAAATCTGTGAGGTATAAATACTGCAAAATTAGTTGGTGTGCTTTGTCAGATGTTTTTGACTACATTCATTTTTCTTGAACTGCTATAATTAGACTTAGCCAGTTATACAGGCACAGCAATTAAATCATTAATGGTTCGTTGTTTTATAGAATTTCCTCTTTAGCACTCACAAATCTGAAGTATTTTTAGCAGTATTTTGTCCAATATGGTCCAATATTTTAAATAAGAACATTTGGCAATCTAGAGAAAGCTTTGGTGTTTTTTTTAGTAAATTTAGATTAACTCTCATGGATGAAACACTGCCTGAGACAGAACAGCAAGAGGCTATCTGCGCAGTGAGGCCTCAGTGTGAATAACCCTGGATAATGATTAACCTTTTTCCTTTTAGGGAGTTCTCTGCAGCTCCCTGTTCAAAACTGGTACCTTTTGATTCATCAGGAATATGTTCTTTATATTCACATGAAGGGCTCACAGCACATAAATTATCCAAGAGTGAAATTTCCACTTTATTTCAACTACTTAAGGTTCAGTGTTGAGACTAAGATATTGAGCTAAGCACTTCCAAAACCCAGTAGCGAGGCTGAGGCACTTCTGAAGGATACTTCACCCCTTGCTAACATAGATATTCAGATGTGCAAGTACTTCCTGCACAAAAAGACTAGTCTGTGGACATATACAGGTAGCAAACATAGAGTTGAAGTCAAGTGTAGCAGTTCTAACCTTAAAACACACCAAAAATCCTATGGGGATGATTAGTGGTATAAAACCATAATTTTTATGATTTCTGGCAATGTCTGCATGTGGAAATCTTACAAGTATTTGTTTACTTGGGAACAGAATGTGGTATGTGAATTATTGACAGCGGACTTTCTCATTGCTGTCTTCACAGTGGAATATTTTCAAGCAGACTGTGCTTTTGCAGTACTTTTCCCCAGTAAATAGATTATAGACTGAAATTAAAGAAGTTGCAGGTATATTTGTGCATAAAAAAGCCCAAAGGTACAGGGATTTCTGCCCCTTGCTTTCTCCTGCTGCTTCCCAGGCTGCACCCTAGTTAGCTTGGTGCTTTCTGGCTGCGTGAGTTCTGTAGATCACCACTTGCTATCCTTTTCCCCACTCAGGCTGATGCTCGTCTTCTTTAGGATATTTTATGTCACTCTGGATGTGTGCTGCAGCTCTGAAGTGGAATTAAGTGTAATTGATGCAATAAGAGATTTTCCAAGGAACAAATGGTAGCCAGGTGTCAGACTCTTGATGATTCTTAAAGAAAAAAACTCACTCCAGCTGACCAACATCTTACACTGGGAACCAAAATTGGTAGTATTCAAAATGTGAGCTAATGAATATGAGATAAAGGTGAGTAATCATATCCCTATGTCAATCAGTTGAAGCTGAGGGTAATTATGGTAAGGGGTATAAAAGGGGTGGGTTGGTTGGCTAGGGAAAACCAACAGGAAAAGGAAGTGAGCTGTGTGCTTCCTGTGGAGGTAGAAGCAGAGCTAGGGGAGCTCTTTTGGAGTTAGGGGTTTTTTTCTTGTGGAGATAGGGGAGTTTTTTCTCTTTTTTTCTGTCTTTTTTTTTTTTTCCGGCTTTTTTTTTTTTTTTTTTTTTTTTTTTTTTTTTTTTTTTTTTTTTTTTTTTTTTTTTTTTTTTTTTTTTTTTTTTTTTCCTGTCTTGTGGTTAAATTAATTTTACAAGCAAAAATTAACTGCTGCCACAAATACAAGTGCTTTGATGTGAACATCTTTCATTTGCAGAAATGTTTCTGAAGACTAACACTAGCTCAAAATTTCTTAGCAGGAAAGAGTGAAGTTGGGCTAGAAAGAGTGGAAAAAGCAGGAAGATCTTGAAAGGATACCTCTCCACTGCCAGGGTGATCAAGAAGATAGTGAATGAAAAGGTGAAGAACATAATAGCTGTGAGCAGATGAAGTCAGATTTCCTTATTTATAAGTTTAGGACATTAACTTCTAACATCTGGTAATAAATCTTCTCAAAAGTAAGATAAAATGGATACCTGCTGGAAGTGCTCTATCTGGGCATGTAGAATGTGCTGTGAGACTCTCGAATACTCTCTCCTGTTCATCCACAGTTTTTAACATTAAATTAGCATGGCTTGAGACCACATTAAAATAATGTAGATAGCAGAAGTACTGTTCAAAAAGCTAAATCCATGACAATACCTGCATTTGAGTTAATCAGTGAATGTATCAGGCTGCTGGTATTGTTTGCTAAGTAAATTGAGATCCCTTTTAAATATATGGTCTCATAAATACACAGCTATAAGACATGGCTGGTGTTTGGTACTCTTTTTATGAAACTGATCTTTTGGATTTTATTAAAAAAAAAAGCTCTGTTGTTGATATTTTTAGCTATGACTAAAACTATAGGATTGTAAACGTCTTTGTAAATTTAATGGAGTTCACTACCAGCCTTAACACAATTGCAAGTCTTAACCCCAGATCACCCACTGAAATCCCTGCCACAGGTTAGGGGAAAAAACAGCATAATTGCAAGTAACTACGTAGAATTTTAGCATAAAGTCTGCACAAGCACTAAAACTGATGCTAGAAATTCAATATTAATTGTGTTGGTAGAGTTAAAAATCTATAGGTCATGAGTGATGAAAATAACTGAAGGAGTTTATATAATTTTGCTCATTGCATACGTATTTTAAAACTTCTCTGTATATAAAGCTGAGTGGTACATGAAGCTAAATATAACAGCGCCATTTTCTTTTTCATAACCAGTTTGGAGTTAATGTGCTAATTAATATGTATACACTTAAATCAGAACTCTTATAAAAGGAAAAATATGCGATAATGTTTACTTAAATCAGATTAAATTAGAATTAACCCCACCTCGTGCTGTTTTCCTACACATAGCATTTTGCTGCAAGTGTAATTAGACAAATAAGATGTTTCCACTAGCACTGCATTTTACAGATAGTTCATTTTTCAAGCATTAGTGCCAAGTTTCAGCAAGATCTCTTATCTTATATGTGTTATACAATACGTACCATTTCTATCCAGGTTCTTTCCCTGTCGCTGAAAGTATCTTAATCATGAAGAATGCTGTTGTGAGGCTTTTCTTTCCCCCCTAACTTCTCACTGAATTTGTAGATAAATGTTTCAAAGTATTTAGTTAATCATGTAAGAGCTGCATTTTAATAAGTTTGTATTGGCTACATCTTTATTGAGACCTCATAATACTAACAGTGAATTTTAATCCTTTTTTTCTCCACTTTTCACAATAGTTACTCATTATCAAATTTATCATTCTAGAATATCATATGATATCAGAATGTCAAATGATGACCAAAAATACAAAAAAATAAAAATACTAGTAAATTTCATTTTGATGAAGGAGTACATCTTTCTGGCTTTTTCAATTTAATACCCTACAAAAAGAAAATGCCTATTTGCAAAACGTGGAACATTTAGTTTCATTTGACATGTCTAGGTTTAGACAGCCTTCCCCTGAGCTCAAAACGGGATGGATGGACAGAGTTCTTTCTGCCTTCCTGGTATCTCTGTTCCAGCATTTTCAGACTTTGAAATTCTTTCATGTTGATGTTCTTGTCAGTTGCTCAAGCTGTGCAATTTGTGATGAAAAAATCAGTTTTTCTGAAGAGCTGCAGGATCCAGGAAGTTTTTAATTCATCAGAAATTTGAAATATATTCTAATTCAGATTGACACTGAACCAAAATCAAGTATATATAATCTTTTGGCAAACTGTAAGAGAGAAAAAAAGAGAAGAAAAGAACTGTAGCAATGTAATGTTCAGCTGATGATAAAAACTGAGGGGAGTGGCTGATACACCTGAAGGCTGTGCTGCCATTCAAAAGGACCTTGATAGGCTGAAGAGTTGAGTGGAGAGAAATCATGTAAAGTACAACAAAGGCAGATGTTGGGTACCTCACCCAAGGAGAAAAAACCCTAAACACCAGTACACGTCAGGGCCTAACCTAGAAAAGAAAGCAGCTCTGCAGAGAAGTAACAAGGAGTTTTTGTGGATGACAAGTTGATTATGAGCCAGCAGTGTGCCCTTGCTGCCAGGAGGGCCTGTAATATCCTGGGAGCAGGAAGACTGTGGCCAGCATGCCAAGAGAGGTGATCCTGTACCTCTACTCCATCCTAGAAGGCCACATCTGGAGTATTGTGTTCAATTCTGGTCTCCACGGTTCAAGAAAGTCAAGGAGCTACTGGAGCGGGTCGATGAGGGCTCTGCAGCACCTCTCTTAGAAGGAGAGCTGTTTAGTCTTGAGAAGAGAAAGCTGAGAGTTGATCTCCTCAGTACATATAAATATCCCTAAGGTGGGTGTCAGGATGTTTATAATGATGCCCAGCAACAGGACAAGGAGCAATGGCCACAAACTAAAATACAAGATCCATACCAACATGTGGAAGAACTTCTTCATATTAAAGGTGGCAGAGCACTGGAACAGGCTGCCCAGGGGGTCATGGAGTCTTCATCTCTGGAGACATTCAAAACCCCCCTGGACATGTTTCTGTGTCACCTGCTCTCCCAGCAGGGGAGTTGGACTTGATGATCTTCAGAGGACACTTCCAACCTTAACAATTCTGTGATTCTGTGAAGAAACTTTGGCAATCTTGCAATAGCTTTTGGAGCCATAGTATTTGACAGAGACTGCAGAGAATTAAATAGGAAGAAAGTCTTAGCTGAAAGACAAAGAGATGGTTTCAGTGATTTTTACTAGAAATTCTTCTCTACAGCTCTGTAAATAGCAGGAAGAACGGAGGAAAGAGGACAAAAGGTCTACTAGATTATAGAAGAAAAGCTTCAGATACAAAATTTGAGCCTAATATAAAAAAGGTGGTAGGTAGGGATGATGTATATGATTACAATCTTTAAAGCCAAAGAGCAAAGATACAGTGGAGTATGGTGATGATGACAAAAACACACTGCACTGACAAAATGTGGAAACAAACATTGAAGGGGACAAATTGAGGGAGAACCTTCATACAAAAGTAGATCACTCTGCAATAGCAATCAGATGAGAAAAGTTTATATGAAAAAGGTGAAAAGCAGACATAGAACTTCTTTCCATTTTCAAAACCCTGTGACTATAAAGAATGCTGACACAACATTTCAGAAATATGTCTCTTACATACACTTCAAGGTATGAAAGTACAGTCTCAAAACCAGAATGTCTTTACACATGATCAAAGCAAAGCTGTGAGCGAGCTAATAGCATCCTTGCAACTACGAGCCAGAGTATCAGAGTTCAGTCAGTCAAGATACTGGCCCAGAAATATGCATTCACATAGACTGGTCTAGGCAAGGATACAAATTGCTCACACTCACAGGTACATTATCCATCCTAGTAAACTTTCTAGAAGTGAATTTATGGGAAACACCCTAAAAAATTCAAGGTACTCCTTCACATCTTTCATACATGTTCCAGTATCTGCTTTAAATATTAATATTGGCTGTAACTATGTCATATAAAATCCAAGAAAATCATCTTAATTATAAGGCTTTGGAAATATTTTATGAGATAGTCCCATGAACTGATGTTGAAACATTGGCCTCTTTGTACTTAATGAGATTAGGCGATTTTTCAGGTGTGAGACATGAAGTGTTGTCTAAGGAAAGCAGGAAAATTCTCTTACACATTTTAAATTAAAAACATAAAACTATGGAGAAAATAATTGGAAAATTGTCATTTATTAACTTCAGATTTGACATCTGAACTTCTGTTACTGCATGTTCCCACAGACTGTGCTGCTGAGGTAAAGAAGTTTCATATATTTTACCTTGCAACTGAGTTTCATTACACATAAAGATAATTGTGATAACCATACAAAGGGGGAAAGTATCGCACACCACCATGACAATATCTATTTAGACTCCTTAGTATTTAATGGTCACTCCTGCAATAAAAGCAAAAATGAATAGGTGAAAGACCTGTTACTCTATTCATCATAGTTCCATTTTAGTCAAGTTCTAGGGAAGAAATTACAATTTGATGCCTTGTGTAATAACCCTTAGCATCTCAACTAATGAGCTTCTGAAGTGGCAGAATTATTTGCTTTTATGTGCAGTTGACCATTCTTGAACTTTCCTTGGCTCTCCATATAATTTATGTGTAGCTTTTATAAAGTCAGTTTCTTTAATTTTAAATTCTACTAGTTAATTCCTCTTTTCCTCTTAAAGCTTCCTCTGTGTGTTGATTTTAGTAAAGAAATATGAACACAAAATTGAGGTAGCATAGTAGAGAATTAGAAACTGAAGATCAGGCAACAGCCAATAACATATTTTACTAGACTGAACTTGTGTGAGCAAAATCAGTCAATTTTCCTTTATTATACATAGTAGATAAGCAGGTTCTGATTATTATGCTTGGATAGGACTTTCCCATACACTTTCTATATATTACTACTCAAAGCTTTATCCAACCAAGGCAAATAATTTTATTCAACAGGCATCTGGAAAATGTATATAGGAATCAAACTTTGTCTTAGTGAAAAATTGATTATTCTTCCAGAAAAAAAAGTGCCAGAGTTTTGGGGGTTTTTTAACTCTGAGACTTCATAGTAAAATCTCTCAAGACAGCTGATAAAAAGAGCTTGAAGTGTCTAATCTGTAGACTTATAAAGAAGTGCAAATAAACTGCACAAGAAGTAGTAATTCACAGAGGACAAAGAAAATGGTCTACATTTTAAGTAATGAATCAGGCTATTATCTTGTTTTTATTATTTAACTTTCATTTAAGTTGGCTAGTATACAGAGTTATGAAACATTGTACAAATTCTTTTATCTTTTTATTTAGTTTTCTTCTTTTTTTGCAAATTGTGTTTTAGGCTAATATACTGTCATCATCCCCTGGAGAGCTATATATGTCCATTACTGCTGCTCTGTAATGTTCAATAACAAGGTGTCATTTATTTTCAAAAGATGACAAGATGCATTGCAGAAAGGAATAGACTCTTCTCCATGTCAAGCTGGCTTTATCCAACGTTTCTTTTTTGTCCTCTTCTATCCAAGACATTGATGCAGACGTTGTGCTTTCAGTCATCAGCAACATTTATTTTCATGAAACTGTAAGAAAAATGTTCATAACTCACAGTGTCATAGCTTAAATCCAGATTTTCCAAGAGGCTCACTTGGGTACTGTAACACTCAGCATTGCCACACTCAGCTCTGGAAATGGAATTCATAATCTCAAGTAGAGGCCTAAGTTCCTTTTACACAGGAGTCAGAATTCTGTGTTTAGTTTCACAGCCCCCTACACCCTGAACTCACAAAGCCCAACAGGAAGCACTGAAAGGAAAGCTTTTCCTAGCACTCAGTGACACTCCCAGATTGGTGGCTCAGCCAAAGACCCACATCATTCCATTGTCCCACAAAAATTCATGGTATTTCTTTTTGCACAGATGGCTGACCCAGGTCATCCTCATCAGCTCATTCCACCTTGGAGCTGACAACATAAATTCAGTTCCCTCTTCAGCCAGAGGTGGTTTGAACCATACACCCTCTCTTGTTACAAGTTTTTTATTCACACTCAATTAGAGCTTACTGGGATAGTGAGATACCCATCCTTCTTGACTTTCTAAAGCTATAGTACTCACATGGAGCTAAATTTGGGAAGATTGACCAAACATGTTACAAAAAGCATATCATCCTAACTTCCAGTAAAACATCAAGTACTGAGATGTAGTTCCAACATTCCTTACTTTCTTTTGACTTACACTGTGAGAAATGGAGCCTAATAAAATTCTCTATATTTGAATATCTTGTATACAAATATTTTTGAGTTTGAATATATATTCTGCTGATTAGAATTCATTTTAGCTTTTCTTTTTTGTGTTTGCAATATGAGTTTGCTGGCATCCTGCAAGCTTATCTAAAATAGCTAACTCCTAGTCAAATAATATCCTGCTCTGAAAGCCTTTGATATGCTAATAGAGCAATATAATTTCAGACTTGACTTCAGATTAATATACAGTAATTACTTACAAACAGGTGAGGTTCTTTCAGTTTTAGTGCCCCTGTTTACAGATCAAAGACCTGGCTTAGCCCTCACATCAAAGATATGATTTATCCTTTTGAGTTTCTTCACAGGGAAAGGACCTGAGTTACAATTACAATAATTTTTAATTGTCAATGAATAAAAGCATGATCAACTAGTCAGACAGTAACTCTGTCAATTGGAAGCAGCAAAAAGCATAAAACCTGACCTACAAGTATGAAGGTTCAGGCTGGATTCTTAGTAGATCTACCCATAAACTCCACCATGAGTGGTAGATAAAGTCTCTGACATATCATAAAGAGTACTTCAGTAAATAATCCTGATATAAAGAATAACCACTTCAGAGGAAAAAACTTCCTATTACAATGGTGTCAGAGCCCATCTAGCATGTATTGTCTTAGAGCATGTCCTTCAACCATTTTATGGATACACATTATTATGTTTAAGAGCATTTTCATAGGAATAAGTGGGTTTACTCTTATGAATAATATTGCACAATGTATAAATGCAAGATCAGAGATTAATTCCTCTCTAATAAGAGTAATTAAGTAAATAAAAAATTTGAAAACATGTATTATGCTCTGTATTTATTAACAAGTCTTCAGTGAGGAGTAAATTATGTTGAGAAATAATTCTCATTGCTTCTCCATTAATGTTTCACCTAAAGTTTGCAGCAGCTGCATTTATATATTTATATTGCACATAGTTACACATGAAAATCATATAATTTCTATTGTTCAGTCAAGTCTCAAAGGCTTTAAAGAAGAAAACCCAATAAATTATCAGTAAAATTATTAATTTGCATTAGTCTTTAAATACATTTGAATAAAAATTATTCCAGATAAAAACCTATTAGCACAATCATGAACAAATGTAGTTACAATAAATTTACTCCTGTAAGTCTCTATCTTATAAACTGGGGCATTTTATCCTATCTTTTTACGCCCTGTTGTTTACATCCACGTATGTGGATATCTGACAGTGGTATGTGAGTTTTGCAGATTATTTCTGCACAGCATAAGTGTAAAAGAGTACACAAAGCATCTTTTGTCTCCTCCCCCATCAGTCAGCAATATCAGTCAGCAAAATTGTAAGAGTATAATTGTCCAGGGAATTCATTGTTTGGGATCCCCATTTTGAGGAACTTAGTTCAAGCTACCAATATCACAACTGATCTATGTCAATAAATTTATCTAATGGAGATAGGAGCCTAGTGGCAAAATTTCTTTAAGAGCAGTGCTGTCTCTCATCACATACTGGCTGATGACACCAGCCTCTTCCATTTGCTTATTGTGTCTTTACCATATTCCTCTCTTACTGTCTTCCGTATCTTTCCAGTAATTTAATCCTGATGCCTTCAGACTCCTGCCAGTTGATGATTTTTAACTCTGTTAAGAGTTCAAAGCCAGGTTGGGTGTGGCCCTGATCCACTGGTCTAGTGGAAGGTGTCTCAGTCCATGGAAAGGGGTTGGAACTAGATGGCCTCTAAGGTCCCTTCAACCGAACCATTCTGTGATTCTGTGACAATGAACAGTTGTGCTGCCTTGCATATGCAGACCCATCTCTGTACAATCATCTGTTTTCTCCTGCCTGACACTCTGAGCCAGTTGTAGTGAAGTTGCTTGATCTCTTTTTTTTTTTTTATCAACTGAACATACTGAGGTCCTGATCAATGACTGAGGCCTTGATACACTAACAAACTAATTGCAGTACATTCTAGTAACAGTTGTAAAAGTTGTAGCAATTAGAGAGCTCGGCTTTACTTTCAAAGCTAAAGGACAAAATTCTACTTCCACCACATTTAGTACCTCTGGATATCATATGAAAGAGCTGTTTGCTTTATTCGAGTCGTTCTCTTTTCTTGCTTTGGGAATATTTTACAAATAATATGAGCATTTTTTCACAGTTGCATTGCTTTGCAAAAGATATCATTTGTTGGCAAGGAAACAGCTTGCAAATCTTTCTTGTCCAGGACAAATATTTCTTATTTATTATTACTTTGCCCTAGAAATATATAGTAAATAACATGTCCAAGTCATCTTGGCAAGGCATCATTTTTGCCTTTGTCATTCCTCAAGGAACCAGAAAGCCAGTAAAACTTTCCATTCAGCTTGTGTCAAAGATATTGGCATTGCTATAGAAGATACCAGCCACTATTTGTTGCTTTGACACTCCGAGTAATAACATTGGTTGCAATGAACTCAGTTTGTATGGCCATATTATCCTCTGTATGCACTCTTCTCGGAAGCTTTGTGCAATAATATTTGTCATATTCCCCATTTCTGGCTGCAGTTAATATCCATGAACAAGAAAAACACTGCAACTTAAACTCAGCATGCCAGAAAAGACATCAACATTGCTTGGGATTATATTTCTCAGTAGAAGAATACCTCTTACTCATTCAAAACTTTCTAGATGAAATTCCATCTGCTATTAAAAAAAAAAAACCCAAAAAACCTCTCAGTCTGTCAGGGGGATTCAATGGGATTTTCAGACCTTGAGACACAGATCTGATGTCCAGAACATCAAGGTTCAAAATGCGCTTTCTGGTAATCTATGGGCATTTTTGTGCATAATCTGCATAAAACAATTTATAAGGTCCAGATTGAAGTTTATGTCTCCATTTTAGGACAAGCCTTTAAATATCAATTTGAAGTCCTTTTCTAACATCTTGCACTGCCAAAAGCATGTACCAAATCATTGAAAACTGATGTAGAACTGAAAACACGGTGATAATTTCAGATAACACAATGCAGAAAACCTTGATTAGGTCAAGATTCTTTACCAAAATGTCAATAGGAATTCACCACTGACAAAATCAGGAGCTGAAGGAACACTTTTTATGTAAGGACCAACTGAATTCCTGGTCATATATGTCTGTTCCATAACAAGCCCTCTGAAGTAGCCCTATATTGTTTTGCATGCTTTCCAGGAGAGGATAATGATTAATCCCCTAATTTTTAATTCTGAGATCAGATCAGCAATTTGCTATAGGCTGAGCTGAAACCCTGAGAGACATTCATAATGTCTGTATGTTATACAGTTCCCATGCAAGCCCTGGTAAATGCCCTACCAAAAAAAAAAAAAAAAAAAAAAAAAGTGGGTTTTTTTTTCC
>VZRH01006020.1:177508-235975 GCA_013397555.1 Urocynchramus pylzowi
AAAAAAAAAGTAAAAATTTACAGGGGAAAAAAAAAAAAAAAAAAAAAAAAAAAAAAAAAGAAAAGAAAAGAAAAAGAGACAAGACGACAAGACCTGAGTTGGAGATGGATCAGACCTGAAGCCTTTTTTTGAGATTTTATGTTTCACTATTTTTTTCCACAAATCTCAGAAATTATGCACTGCTTATTTTGAGATCGGATTTAATCAAGACATAATTAAACATTCAAAAAGGTTTATAATGATTCAAAAAGTCTATATATAATGATCTAACTGGGAGACCTTAAACGTGATGAAGACAGGTGTCACTGAAATACATTTTCAATAGATGGAATTGGTCATAATTGTTTTCCAGCATCCCCTTTTATTTGCATGTGTATTTACTGCATTCTATTTTTCATAGTGTTTCATAGGTCTAATTTCACACTTGCTTCCATCAACTTTGTGCCCTGCTTGTAATTTGAAGTTCCAGTAAACTGGTTTTTCTGCTTCCTTCCTTGGATACCAATAAAACCTCCATCTGTGTTAAAAAATTAATATTGATGTTCAGATTGAGTACAAAAATATACCTAGACCAGCTTCAAACAACTCCTGATGATTTCATTAAATCTTTTTAATAACCACTGTCAGTGGGAACTCTGTGTTCTCAGAGAAAATGACTTGCTCTATTTCTTCAGAATCAGTATTTGATTTTTAAAGCCAAACAGCCCCAAGCTAAAATAATAGACAATTATTTTGCCTACAGTCAAACTGAGATTTGTCAACTAAGATCCTTTAGGGGACATGCAGTGGATGTAGTGTGTTTTACTTGGTAACAAAAAATTACACTTTGTAGTTTAGTTTTACTGATTGCCCTATTACAAAATGCTGGTATATTAACTGGTTTAGTTATTGCTTTAACAGTTTTGTTTCAGAGTAGGAAAAAGATTATACTGGTCCAAAGACTTTTATGGGTCTTCTTTCTTTAGCTTCTTAGGAATACTAGCTGAAATGTGATTACAGCAATCAAACATTACAGTAGCTGGGCCAGCATAAAATGTAATATGGAAAACTCATGATTTATTCAGGGTACTTCCCACAATCTGTGAATTTGATCAAGACATAAATTCAGATTGCTTCCTCTCTATTTCAAATTTGGAAATACATGTAATAGATTCTAGTAGAGAATGAAATATGTCAGACTGTAGAACAGGTAACAAATTCATTAAGCTCCCTCAAAAGGTTTCAGAGTAACAAAAATGCATTGTTTTCCTCACTAGTTCTGGGGAAAATCTCTCTCAGCTAGGACTGTATACATATGTTATCATGAGATGAAGTAGGGTGTGGATTTGTTATGTACACCAGTTGCTCTGTGAGTAGCAGTTTCCTGCAAGCACAATTTTATCCTGCAATAAGCTGTCATCACTTGTCCTGCAGAGAAAGTAAGAGCCTGTTCAGAATCACTGTCCTGGAGTAAATCCCCTGGCTTTCTCCATGGCATCTTGTTTTCACTGCCATACAATTCAAATCAATAAGCAATTTTTAATTTTTTTTTACTTTTTTCTACTGATTTTATTTCAGACAACTTCTTTCACTGCAATGAAGCTAGTTTGGTGAAAATCTCTCTCTTTCTTTTAACTGGCTGATCACAGGCTTAACACCAAGGATGTGTTTAAGGTCTTGCTGAGTGATGGAATGTTGAAAGTAAGGTTCATTACAAATAATTTTATTTATCTAACTTAGACATTCTGCTTAAACAAGTCAGCAAGTATGCTTGTATCATCAGTAGACACACAAGATCCCAAAACAGGTCATACCAAAAGTCCACCTATCTTAACATCTTAGCTTTACAAGTGCTTACTGCAGAGCAACATGAATAGAAAGGACTTGTAGCAACATTTCCCAAAAATTCCCATCCCTTACAACCCATTCTAGCTCAGTGACTTATATATTTGTTTTTATACCCTGCACAGGGTTTTCTTCCAGGAATCTGTCTAGTAAGTCCTTGATCCCATGTCATTTTTTAGCATCCTAAATGTAACACGGGGTAGACTTCCTTTGCACAACCACCTTTTGTGAAAAATCAAAATCTCAATATCACAGAGGCCAAAGATTCAATGAGGCATCTCTTTTCCACCTATCTTTTTCTGATATTTTTTTAGCTTTTCTATTCAGTGAAAGACACCCTGTGCATCCATCCAGCATGTTTCACTCTCCTACCAATGGAAGGCACTGTACCTTCATTCAACATCTGCTTTGTCCTTTTCTGAATTTTTCCCAGTTCTTTTGTATATATTTTGTAGTGGAAGCAAAACTATGAACAAGATAGAGATGAACAGTGCATTCAGACAGTGAATAACTGAACCATCTGTATGGCAAGACATTATCTCAGTTATTGTGTTTCCAAATTACATGACACAATCTGATCTACCTTTTGACAACACACTGACGTAATATAAAAAAGAATAATAAATCATAACAGGGTTCTGATGCAGCACACCCCAAAAAGGGTTCCCAGAAACTGAAATTAGATTTTTATGTATGTATGAAAATATTTGCTAACTACATTTTGAAAGGAACCTGCATTTTAATTAACATATATTACAAATCATTGGGCCACGTTTATGAACACATAACTTTTACCAGTTTCAAAGGATTATTTTAAAGGCTTTCTACTTGTGAAAGGATTATTTTTGTTTCCTGTTCCCAAGTACACAAGTGGGTGATGACTCTCTGTCAGGATTGCAAAGGAGCTTTTCAGTCACCTGTCCAGTACAGGACCTGGTTATTCCTTAGGGTTCTCTATGGAAGTCTAATAAAAGCACATCAGTATATTATTGATAATTTACAGATTACAAGGGTAAGACTGAAGAATTTTCAGATTAAACACAATAAATTGTCATTGCATATGTGCATGAGTGCCTCTGGTTTCTCTTAGACACATATCTGTAAGATTTGCTCATGAATTAAGGTGGCAACAAGACCATCCAGTTCATTCAGGAGCATTCAACAGTCCATTCAAACAAGAGCAAAATGTTTAACCTGATCATAATTTTTTGCATTATTAAGATATGACAATCTGAAACATATGTATACCAAGAAAAATGGCAGCTATAATAAAACTCTAAACAACATATCAGAATGGAGAAAAATTTGCATTGAAATCTTGATAAATTATGGCCAAGAATGTCTGCATCATTTATAAGGGCTGGTGAAGAGAAGTTTTAAACTGCATTTTCTGCATTTTAGCAAGGAAAAACACACAGGTTTCAAAACACTGAAGGGTAAATTATTAAAACAGAAAAAATCTCGTTAAACCATAGCATACAACCATAGAAAATTTAAAAAGTGTCCCTCTTTCACTTCTGACAGTTACAACTACAGATACTCTACAAGAGCATAGTATGTACACATAATTTGTATGCATATATCCCTCCACAGCAGACTGCTATTCTTTAATTTCAATTGATTGCTGATGGAACTTATGTTGCATGCAATTTGTGTGTCATTCTTCAGCAGCAATAGGGTTGCTGAAAAGTTGCAAGGGTTAATTTCAGCAGAACTAATACCTGGAGAGGATATTTATTGTGCATTTGCCAGTGTTTTATTGTCTAGTGATATTGAAAAAAAACTTATCACTTAGGCAGCCAAGAGAGTTCCTTCATTGCCTTGGGGAAAAAAAAAAGCATCTCATATTTCATAACAAATATCATAAGTGTTCCACATTTTATCACTGCATTATACACCAGGGAACATTCTGCTCTAAGCTATCACATCTGTCTCACATGTTGGCTGTCCTTACACAGCAGGATGAATTCATCTGCAGGAGTGTGTTATTTCTACATTGAGATTTTCAAGTCTTACTTCAGGAACCTGGTGCAACCCTGAGTGATGGTTTTTTTTCAAGACCGTGTGACATGTTTGAGAAAGGAGGGAGAGCTAAAATGGTCCTCTGGGTGGGAGGAAACACTGAAGGGTTCGTGTCCAAACAGTAACATCAATTCACAATAAAATCTTTTCCTGGATTTCAAAGATCTAATGTGAAAGACCAATTTAAAAAAATGCTTTTGGTAAATTGAATGATGCTAATTCTACAGTTACAGACCAGCATGCATTTTACAAGGTTCATGAGTTCTTGGGAAGTTATGTATTTATTAGTAAGCCAAAGAGGATGTTATATATTTTCTCAACATGGCCATGCTCTCTTTCCAACAGAATAATATAATATTTTCTAATATTTATTTGAGAATCAGAATTCAAGTATGTAAACTCATTTTATTCATTTAATGAATTTCACTTAATTTCAGAAATTGGAAAAAATATATTTTCTAGATAAAGTGGAAAGATAATGTAATACTTCAGTGTTAATAATGGATAACTGAAAAAAGTTATCTCAAAAATTAGAAAGAACTGATTTACAAGAAAGTGTGGAACCACTAACTAGAACTGTCTTTTAAAACTGAGCTGAATGAAGAGGAAACTGGATGAAGGCTCTTTAGCAATTTGTGAACTTCAAGAACTCATTAAACAATATGCTTTCATTAGCTTCTTGCTAATCCAAAGTGTCATTTTACCTAAGAAAGCTCTAAATTTGGAGAAAAAAAGCCCCAATTCTCTATAAGAGTACTCAAAGCTGTGTTTAAAATAAAACAATCTATTGAAATAAAAAATAATTCTAAAATTAAAAAAAAATCAGTTTAGGAGTGTAAGATAAGTAAACTCAATGAACACAAAGATAAAAACTTGTATTCTTTCAGACATTACTCATATAGTTTCCAATCCATCAGAAAAATAGCTTATAGTCCAGTTCCAGTCACTGGAGCCTCCTTCCCAGATAGGTACTATGCAAGGCTCCTAATTTAACATACAATGAATCTCAGTAACTCACAAATTTCAGGTGGGGCCTAAGTATTGAAGGGGAACCTGGGACAATTCACTGCAATGGTGAATGTAATACTGAATTAAGCATGCCCAAGCATTCATGATTTGGCAGTTCATAATTTTGATTAATTTATCACATTATAACCTCATTCCATCATTAGCACCAGGAAAGCAAGAAATTAAAAATTTTATTGACAAGTGCTCAATTCTGGCTCCATAGACAATGGCCATGGTTGGATGTCTTACATGAACCTGCTCTACTAGAAGCAAATTTAAATTAAGAGCAAATCTTATTCCTTTGTTGGAAGCAATTATCTTCTCAGAATAGCTTCATATCAACTACAAAATTCAGGGCTGCAGCCTCTTTCAGGTATGTGACTCAGTATGATTTAGTGAACTCAGTCAATCAGGAAATAAGCACTGTTTCTTAGAAAAAAGGGGGAAATTTATTACAGCTTTTTACTTCACAGATTTTTAAATCTACTTGTCACAGTCAGAATGCAAATCACATGCTGCAAGTCCAAGTAGACATCTGGTAGATATGTTTTTTCTTAGTATATATAAGTTTTCTTTTTTATTTATCTCCCTATACCACCATCCCCCCACCATTGCCACAATCTTCTTTAAGTATGTTCGAGGAAAAGGTATTGCACACCATGGCAGTTTGACCTTGGCTGGAAGTCAGGTGCCTAAAAAAGCCATTTTATTATGCCCCTCCTCAGCTGGACAGGGAACAGAGCATGTAACAAAAGGCTCGTGGGTTGGGATAAGAAAAAAGGAGTGATCACTCACCAATTACCATGCAGATTCAACTTGGGGAAGTTAATGGAATTTTTTACCAGTCAAAATCAGAGAAGAAAACAAAATCTTTGAAATGCCTTCTCTGCACTCCTCCCTCTTTCCCAGGCTTAACTTTATTCCTTATTCTCTACCTTCTCTCTCCCAGCAGTGGAGGGAGAGAGGGGAAGCGGGTTACAGCAAGTTCATGTTGTTTCTGCCACTGCTTCCTCCTCAGGGAGAGGAGTCTTATTTTAGGATATGTATCTATAGGTAAATGTGAAGGTTCAAATGCCAGGTAATTTTCTAAGAAAAGTCCCATTCTGTAGGACATTGCACAATTTCCATCAAGAGTCTGATCAAGGCACAGGGAATTTAGATTTTAAATGTACAATACAGTGTTAAAGATAGAGTGATTTCCCTCTTACCTTTCAATATAGCAGGAGTGTGTCTAAGAATAACATCCAGGCTATCTGTAAGGACATATTTCAATTGCTCCTATTCAATGGTTCTAAATACCTGTACCCCAGTACCAAAGATCATCCTTTAACCATTTTACTTCAATGGCATTAATTGTTTAATACAGCAGAGAAGATTAAGAGCTTTCTTGGTGTTACCAGGGTGGCTTTTTGTCTGGATTGGTTTAGTTTATTTAAATGTTGCTTACAGTACAAGAAAGAAACCATTTAGCCTGAAAACAAGAATCTTAGACAATATTTGTACAAGAGATTTAAAGGGACAGACTTAAATAACAAGTATTCTACCTAATATCCCTCTATTTATCTAGTAATTCACAAACTATAAAAAGGTATTATTGCAACCGAAATGAAAACTCCTGGAGTCACCAAGAGCCTTCAGTAATGGATAAGCATTATTGCTTTGTTGAAACCTCCAGGCAGGGTCAAAATTTAACATGAAAAGTTGAAGTGAAAATCAGTCTTTTTCCCCTCTCTCTCTAAGCAACAGACTAGAGGAAAACCATGCTAGCTAGGCACCTCAGCACTTTTTGCTCTATGTTCAGCCAAGTCTTTGGTCACCTTAGGACCTATGACTAAACTTGAAATCAAAAACAGCATTAAAGCAAGACATTTCCCTTTTTAAAGAAGCCAATACTTAAGTTTCTCAGCAAGTAGTGAAGTACAAAATACAAAATTATCTACCTGGCATCAGGGCCTCATTTATATTTTTGCCTAACTACTTTTGTAGACCTTTGCTTTTACTAGAAAACAGCAAAAATATGACAGCTAAACTACAGCAAAGCACCAAGACCTCTTTGATTTCTTATTTTCTTATTTTTTATTTTCATATTTTTCTTTCAGGGAACATAGATTTTTTTTAATTTGAAAAAGCAAGTAATTCTTCCTGCCTTTCATAGTTGGATTATTTTAGCTATGCCATCTGAGAAATTTTTCTACAGTGTTTAATTTACCTGTAGTACAATTCAATTTTTTTTATAAATCCCTGAGGATCTAGTGTTTTTCTAAATAAGATACATCAATCAGTATGGCATCACTAACTATGATATTTTCCAAAAACTGATTAGCGATCAGGGAAATCAAATACTTTCTATCTCTTTGAGGGCATCCTCTCTTCTATTAGGAGTATCACTAAGTTTATTAAATGGCTTCTCCAAACTTTTGACGTGAAGAATGTCCTCCATTAAGATAGGGTTAGAGTGTCCTTTATCAGAGAAGGCATAGTCTTGCAGATTATATGATAAAAATTGCATGTCATCTGACTCTGTTTAACGATCAAAACTTTCCTTGGATAAAAGCATGATTTTTTTTAACAACTGACATATTCTTTTAATAGGTAAATATTAGGCGTTTCTTTCACTTTTGTCTCAATGGATATATGTTAACAAAAAACCCACAGACACAAAAAGTGTCTCTGCTACCAGAAAGTTTAGCAATGGTACAGTTCTCTTTAGAATATTTTCATGAAATTTTGGCAGAACTGATATGTGAACAGCAAAGTTTCATACTGAAGAAACAATTCAGCTTTTAATAGGGTTTCTACAAAAGTCGCTTTTCATGCTCTGGAAAGAAACCTATTTCTGAATTATTACCTAGTAATTTTCAAGTTTATCCTACTTAACATAAAATGTATGATCATTTTTTGGAGAGCTCCTGGTCAGCATGTGAAAATACATTGTACTACTCCACTCAAAATTATTTGTGTGCTTCATAAGGGAAGGTCTCACTCAGGCAACAGGGAGTTAAACCACATTTCCAAACTCAAGGTGAACACTTGTGTGTTATCACACTAGCAACGTGACCATCAAAACCAAGTTCCTTCAGGGATATTTATCCCAGTAACTTTTGAGATAGTCACTCAGGGCTCCTTCAGCAGAGGAGGAAAATCAAAACATTCTAAAAACACAGTTCATGTGAACCATTTTGCACATTTCTGTTTGGGTAAGTGAAGACACATGCTGCAAGTGCTCCTTTTTTTCTACATTGACTGTAAAATAGTTCTACTGACTCTGGTTCTTGCAGGCTGAATAAACATCTAATGACAGATGCCTATATTTTCCCAAAGGATTTACAAGAAGAGGATCAACATTTTTTGCTTTATTATACAGTGTTTGTTTGGTAGCAGGGAAGGTTTTTCAATACCATTTGCATAAATTCATATCTCACTTTCTCACTTGCAGACTTGTAATTTGCAGAAAAGTCTTAGGAAATTCTCAACAGACAAATCCAAGCAAAGGCTTGATGGACGTAACTGTTTAATTTTTTAAAATTGTTGCTGCAATTGCTACATATATTGCTGCTATATGTAATATATAGTGAATATTGCTACATCAGACACATATAGCACAGTATCTACATTCCAAGTAATGTCACAGGAAAAAGAAAAGGAAAAGCAGAAAGCCAAATTAAAATTCCTTGTCTATCTTAATGTAGTTAACTAATTAACATGGATATTTAAGTAATTTTCTATGTAAAGAGAGATAATAATTAAGTAGGTACAACAGAAGTAAAGCAGGAACCACGTATTGATCTAAGCCTTAATTGTTGTTCTCTGCCAAAAATAAAGAAAATTTTTCATGATGACATGGAATTAGGAGGTTAATATTAGGTGGAGGTCTGGGATTTCTCACAGAGACTGGTTGGTCATAAAGAAAGATGCGTTTTCCTAATTAAGCAGTCTTTTCGTTTAACCCTGCATATTCCCCATCAAACCATACTATTTAATTAATTTCTGCTGACATTGATTTCTGAATGCTGAAACTTTGTTTGGCTTCTTTCTGGAACACCAAATTTCTTATTCTTCCACAAATTAACAATAATTGGCTTTGAAACAAGCCAATTGTTTGTGCTTTACAAACAAGCACAGGCTATTGAAAAGAAGGATCTTAAATGCAAAAGTTCAGCAAAGAAGTCTCTCTGATAATGGAAACAAGCACTGCTGAGAAAAAAGCAAAGTAACTGGGCTTCTGGAGTGAACAGATGTTGACTTTGGAGTTGAGAAGTATGATTTCCCTCTGTGTAATTCCCTAATGAAACACAGAGGCAGGACAGTGTCGCTCACTATGTTTTCCATGTATTTTGCTTGAGCCTCACTTGCTTCTTTCTAGGGTTTACACTGAAGATATCCAAAGCCATACACAGGAAAAAAAACCTGTCCTGGATACCCTTGACATGGTTAGGAGTAAAACTCAAGACAAATTCTTTTTGTTCAATCATTACAATTGATTAAAAATAAAATCTAATGGTTAGAGAGAAAGAGCATACAAAAGTGGACAATGATATTAACTCAGCAAAAATATTTTCACTGGCTGCTCAGCTGTAATATTGTCATCAAACTATTTCATCAACAGAAGGAGTTTAGCCAGCTCATCTTTTCTAATGCCTCATTGCAAAGGCTGATCTGAAACCAAGGAGAGAAAGGTATGGAACATCTTAGCCTGGAGACAGAAATACTTTATGTTATTGTCTTTGTTATTGCCTTCAGATGAGCTTGCACAATTCAGTATGTAGTACAAGTTCAGACCTAAAAGTCATGTTAACCCCCAGATCTTACTAACCTTCAAGATTTTGAAGAGTACTGGGCACCAATATCAAGAATAAGAAAGAATAAGAACAAAAATATCTCAATATTAAGTTCTAAAATATTTTTTTCTAACTTGCATAATGTTATATGATTGCTTTAGTACTTGCTTGTAAGCAGGGTAAATTATGATCTGTGACTTTCTCTGTCATCTGTCCTTAATACAAGACACAATATTTGTCTTCTAGGGTAGGATCAGATTACCAATTGTAAATGCCTATCAGTGAGAAAGTCATCCTGGGCTGCTTTGGCAGTCATTGCAGAGAAATTGCCACATTTGTCTTAAAAGTCTTTATATTCCATGTGTGAAATAAATCACCACTTTCACATTCTAAAGGAGGTAATTTTTTTATCTATATTGACTACAAAATGAATTGATCTGAACTTAGCTGAGAGAAGTCACCTTTGTGGTCCCCTCTCCAAGTGCTGGCACTTGGACCTCCATCTACTCATGTGCCCATGACACAGGCAATTTGTTACACAGAAGAGGAGTTAGAAAGGGATTTTAATGAGAATACAAAATAGTCTATGCTCACAGGCACAAAACATAGCCCCATGCACACAATGATCAACCCAGTTTTCCGCACAACACTCACCCTTTATCCTCATATCTGTTTTCCTATGTTTGTTCCTCTCCCAAACACCTTGATCCCTCATTTTCCACCTCTGGTTCATTACACAAGCATTCCCTAGTAAGTAATCCTGAAATGTTCTTCCCACCACCACACAATGTGGTTGCCCCTCTAAGCAGTGACACCTCCCCTCCAATCTTTTATCTGTAATATAACAATACATATTTGCAAGAATGAGACCTAGAAGCACAAGGTTTATCATCAAAATTTTGCAGACTTTACAGAAAGAACACTGAAATGTAAGGACTGAATCACTAGCTAAAACAAACCAGAGCAGCTCTCATCTGGCCTTTAATGATTTCAGTGTATCAGCCCCTTAAATGTACCTTTTCACCAGCTTTACCACACCATGGAACTTTCATTTCATATTCCATTTTTCAGGCACTGGACATCGCTACATGACAATATTGTCAATATATGTAACTACATGAAAGTTGTTTCTCTTCAACTCACTTGTTGAAAATTTTCTGGATTACTTTAGGGCAGAACAGTTACATGAGTATCAGGGTAGGTATGTTATGTTGACATGTGGCCTCCATAAAGTTCTCAAAAGCTTTTAACTATTCTCTTCCAATATATCACAATGAAAAATACTCTTTTGTTTTAGGTTCCTATGAGGTCACAAGGAAAAAAAAATTTAAAAGGGAAAAAGACATGCTCATTATGAAAAGACAATAAAATATGTCTGGGAAGCTTTAAACTTTACCATTTTTGGCAGCTTTTCTTTTCTTTTTTCTCTTCCGTTTAAAACCACTTCAATCCATCAGTTCTGAAGATGACATTTCTTTTTTTCCCTACCAAACAAAACCAGAAAACTACAAGCACACAGTCCATAAATTTATTTCTCTCTTTATCTTGAACTCTACTTGAAATTTTGTTGTCTGACACTTGCATCTCGTTCATTAGCAGTGATTTTGTGGTATCACTTTACAGCTGACTTTGTTCTGACACATAAGATCAGAAAAGCCTAAGCCTAAACACCTCAGTCATAAATTTTAACTGTCCTTCAATTTAAATGCTTCCTGAAGACTGTTCTCCATTCAGTGATTTGTAGATGCTGGGGTTTTTTTCCCCTCTGTTATTACATTGCCCTCTAGAAATGCTGACAAAGATTGGCTGCACAAGTTCACCCTGTGTCAGCCTTTCATACTCTTCCAAGTTGAAATGTTTCTGTTGTCATTACCAAGAAAGATTCAACATATGTAGATGCATATTCTGCACACTATTATGCTTCCAGCAGCCAGATCATTTCTTTTATTATGCTGTCAGCTTTTTTCAGCCTCTAGAAAGTGCCAGCCTTTGCATGTAAGATTCAACCCACCCTGTGTGATACAGAGTCTGCAGGAAATGCAGTTACTGGGGTGTTTGTAGGCACACATTGACCTGTGGACTCTTCACGGAGCAAGGAGGAGGGATCCCCAAACCCCAGCATGTGCATGGTTTCTGAGGATCAGCCACAGCTGATGAAATGTGTTCAATTATATGCTGTGTAAATTGCCCAGTTTCTTCAGTTATTAAAATGCTTACATGCTACATGCAAAGAATAACTGAAAAAAAAAAAAAAGGAAAAAACAAATATCCCAATGAAACAGGCTTTTTAAAGTTTATAATCACATGAGTAACATTGTCTCCTCACATTTGTCTAGGATCATGATCTAAAACACATCCTAATATATTTATGGAGACCAAGAGGGTAGGCAAAAAGTCAGTCTGAACCTTCCCTGCCCAAACCAAGCACACTGTATGAACAAGGAGTAGAGTTGCTATGGTGGGCCTATGCAGAAGATGGATTTGGAGCAAAAAAGCTGCTTCTGACTGAGCAGTCTCATGGCAGAAACCTGATGTGCTATGAATCATTGCTTGTTATCATTATTATCCCTGGAAGAAACCAGGATCCAGGGTTAGACCTCTGTGGAGCTTCCTTAATTCACTGATAACATAAAACTTGAGTGGAAAGTGCAGTCCACAATGTTCTTTATTCTGATGTGGGATTAATTTAGATCAAGATTACAGCAACTTAAATACAGGACAAAATAAATGCAAAATACCAAATTATGCTCTAAGATGATGAGATAGATACAGGAGACAAATAGAGATACATACCAAATCCTGCATTCAGTTTTGTACCCTTCACTACAAGAAAGACACTGAGGTGGTGGAGCATGTCCAGAAAAGGACAATGGAGAAGGGGTCCCAAGCACAAGTCTGATGAGGAGCAGCAGAGGAAGCTGGGATAGTTTAGCCTGGAGAAAGGGAGGCTCAGGGAGGACCTTATTACTCTACAAAGCTATCTGAAAGGAGGCTGTAGCCAGGTGGATATCAGTTTCTTCTCCCAGGAAACAGGTGATGGGATGACACAAAAAGGTCTCAAGTTGCACCAGGGAAGGCTTATATTGAATATGAGGAAAAAATACTTAACTGGAAGAGTTGCCAAGTATGAGCAGCATGCTCAGGAAGTGTGCAGACACGGCACTTGGGGACAGGGTTTAGTGGTGGACTTGGCAGTCCTGGGTTATTGTTTGGACTCAATGATCTTAAAGATCTTTTCCAAACTAAATGATTCTATGTACAGGAATTATGGGGATTGTGGGGATATTTGAGACAGGGCTGTTTAGGCAATGAAAAGACTAAGGAGATAGGAGCAAGAATAGAAAACAACAATATGGAGAGTGAGGATTAAGGGGCATGCAAAAGAATCAGGAATGGGGCACAAGGAGATTAACATGAGTCTTTAACTTGGTAAAAAAAAATGAATAGAAAGCAGGACAAGGAGAAGCAAGTGAAGAGAAATGCTGACTGAAGCCTGAGCTCCTATATAGTAACACTTTTCCCTATGTGAAATATTTTTTCAGACTATAGAAGGCTGTGGAGTACAGAAATGGCCTTCCATCTGACTAGTAGGAGTAATGTTGATAAGAATATTATAACTATCTGTGATGTTGTAGCAGCCAAGAGCATCACTTATATTCAGTGACTATCTGATGCTATGAATAATGCAAATAAAGTAACAAAACAGGCACTAGTGCTGTAGATATAGATAGCTCCTGCTGGCCCATATACAGCAGATACCAAGAAAACATAACAAATAGAACCAGGAGAATTGATCAGGAGAGCAGCAATCACAGCTGCTTGTGGCCCAGGGACTCAAAAGCAAGCTCTGGTCACTTTACAATATTTTCTTTCTGACAAAGGTATATAAATGGACCTTTATTTTCCTTATGCCTATTAATTCACTAGGAGTATCATCTCACCAAGTTAGCTCAGCATTTCCTACTTCTCTCAGACCTACTGACCATCTGCAAACTATTGGCAATGATTTTATTTAATTATTTTATCTAGTGAGCATATAATTTCTGACCCATAAAGGAAAATAGTAGTAATTTTAACAACTCTGTAACAACACATCTGGCTTCCCAAGGAGGTTCTGCCCTGCCATCTCCAACAAAGAATTCTCTAACTATCAAGTTCCTATGGTGCTACAAGCTACATAAAATTCATTTTCTACAATAGGAAAATTGGAAAAAAAAGTCCCTTTAATTTCTGCAGGAATAGAAATTAATGACTTATTAGGTCATTCAGCCTCAGACAAAAACTTCTGGGTTTGCATATATGTGAGGTTTGAAAATACTTACTTGCATAAAGCAAGTTCATGTAGGAATAGTATAGCATATTGACAATTCTTATGTCATTCTACTTTTAATTTAAGAAAAAGGATTTTCTTTATAAAGAAAATTTTCTTTCATTTTTTTCCCATTTTTCCCCAAAATTCTATAACTCAAATCATAGAAGAAAATAAATTATCCTCTTCAGATACCACAAAAAAAATTCTCTACCCATGTTATTATCCATTAAACACAATGAATTAAAATCAGAGCAGTACTTTACCAGATGGAGATACTACTTCTGTTGTCACCTAATGTACTGTTAAAACCAACTAATTCTTATCACAGCTTATCATATTCCCTCTGAACAAATGATCCCCATGCCTGAATTTACAACCAGCCACATTAACCTTAGACCTCATCTTACCTCAGAAAACCTCATTCATTTCCTCTAAGAAGAAAAGGAACCTTTCAAGGACAGTTGGGCTTATAATGTCACTTTCCATTGTAAAGTTAGCTGCTCGAAAACTGGTTTTGCTAGGGAGAATTAAATGCCTATTTGGCTTTCTGCAGTGATATGGTATCATGCAAAGCTCGTGGAGAGCAATGGCTTTTCTTTGGAGAAGTGAATTAAGTCAGATTCTCAGCTGATGTAAAGTGACAGTTTGAATGTCAAGGTTTGCCACTTTGGAGCTGGTCAGTAGCCTTCATTTCCATAAAATATACTTTTTCATGACAAAAAGTCTGTAGATCCTAACTAACTAAATTTTTACAGTGTTTTTATCACCAGAAATCTGAAGCAACTAACTGCCTAGTTTACAAATTCAGAAACACAAGTATGCAATTTCCTGAGACCTGAAGCTTTCAGGAAAGCTTCTTTGGCATGATACAGTATGCTGGCTTTATACAAAATTTACACCAACTGAGTTTCCTTATTTATGAATTAAAGCAGTCTGGTAAATTTGCAGGATATGTTGTGATGTAAATGGACACCCCAGCTAGGGATGATGCCATATGGCACAAAGAGCTCTGGAATTAATGAAGAGGCACATATTTCATGTGGAGTAATGTGACACACTTGCAAAGTGTCAGATTAGGAACTTTTCCTGAGAGTGATGCAGAAAATTCTGAAAGAAGTGAGATATATGCAGGTTTACACCTGCTTAAAAATAAAAATAAAAAATAATAAAAATAAAATAAAAAAATTAAAAAAAAAAAAAAAGTCAAGAAAATATCATCATCTATCCCCTAATACTCTGACAGAGATTAGGTACCTAAATCAGTATCATGCATGTCCTAAGCTCTTCCCCTAGAGATAAGGGGAAGAAGCAAGCATCTCCAGAGGGATTCAATCCACTGCTCTTCTTCAGCTTTGTATCAGTGAGGCTTCAGGTCTCAGCTGGGATCCCAGCAACAATGTTTTCTTGAAGAATCTTCCAGTGGTGTTGCTAAAGGATGAGGAAAACTGGTTGTTGCTAAAGGAGCACATACCCTCACCTGAGTAGAGACTGCATACTGTACTGCTCTGGAGTACACTAAATTAATCTTTGATTATTTGTCCAGAAATTTGGCATTTCATCCTCCCATCTGATATCTCCTTTAAATAGGTGTCTAGGACTGGAAAAATCCTCTTGTTTCCTTATTCCAGCATCACCTTATTCTGCCTGAAGTGGCTCAATTCTATGTCTATTACAGTAAGTGTTATCCAAGAGGCAGGAAGCAAGAGGTGTGATCTTCATTAAACCAAACACGAACCTAGGTTTTTTTTCAAAGGCAGAAATTTAGCCCTATCAAAAAACATTGTGTTTAACTTTCCAAGCACAGGAATACTTCAAACTCACTGAAGTTAAATCTACTTAATATAGGGTTTCCTAATTGCCTCCCTAAGCTCAAGATGTAAATGAGGATATAACCTGAGGCACACTGCCAACACCACAGGGGACAAGCAATGCATCACAGTGAAGTAGGCAGGTACTACAGGCAGAAGTAGTTTTGCCTACACATTCATTCCTCCTAATTCCCCCTAACTCCTAATTCCCCCTAATTTAACCTCAGTTGTAGGATATGTTGTCACCTTTCATAAATTCAGGTAAGCAGGGCTTAACCTACATTTCTGCTCATGCTTTGTTAGTGTGCACTGAAATACAAAGATGCCATCCCCCATGTAAAATAAATAATCATCTGATTCATCCAGTAAAACA
The DNA here is from genome assembly GCA_013397555.1 of Urocynchramus pylzowi. Classification (NCBI taxonomy): domain Eukaryota; kingdom Metazoa; phylum Chordata; class Aves; order Passeriformes; family Fringillidae; genus Urocynchramus; species Urocynchramus pylzowi. The sequence goes on from VZRH01006020.1 coordinate 193,634, forward strand.
GTTCCCTATTTTGTATCTTCATCAAAGCAAATTCCCATGAAATTCAAGTGAAATTCTGCCAGATGAAGGACTTAATAAAAAACTTACATCCCCAGCTGTTCATAACTCATGATTTATGCACTGTTTTTACCAAACAATGCATTTCATGTATTCTTTGATTCAATACTGCACACAATCTTATTCCAGTTATTTTAAGAACAGATAAGAGCAATTTTTTTGCAAAAAAACCCTGACTGTCTGCCAAGAATTTGAAGAGAAAGGCACTCGTTTTCTGAACTGTTTGACAGCAATTCAATTTGTTTTAAGTATCCCTGAAAGGCCATGTGCACTCTGGTTTAAAGAGTGGGAAGGAGTGAAATGGGGCTAAAAGGCAAAAGGTTGACTTTCATCAGACTGTGGTCTACAGGAAAAAAAAATGTCCAGAGGTCTCAGGGTGACTCAGGACATGTCTGAGAATTGTCTTCTTGCACATTAGACACCTGCTGTTTTAAACAAATCTTCAGGCTTCACAGGAGGGTTCAGCTCAGCAGAAAGAAAATTAATGCACAAAAAAATTTATCTGGTTACTTGAAAGCAGTTTCTAACTATTTCTCAGTTTCTATCAGCCCACATTTGTAGTCATCAAAAGTCACTTGTTGTACATATTCATTTTGCTACAGCTTGCATGGGTTGACAGGAACCTCATTATCCAAGGGTCACCTGGAAATACTAAGACTTGCTGGGAAGCAGAGTATCTCACTGTTTTTCATCACTTTGGAAGATTTTTTTCTCACTAGGAACACTATTCTATATCTTTGTACTCTTAAATATTTCCTTCTTAAGTATTCCTCTCACGGATCTAGCTCTGAGTGTAGTTTTGCCTAGTGTTAGAGAAAGGTTGCTAGAGTTTGGCATGAGTGTGATCAGTCTCACAGTTTCAATGATCCTACTAAAGAGATAAGGATATATTTGAAAATCTGAGTTCATCTAGTATCAGACTGTGCCCTTTTGAGCTGAAGATGGATACTACAACAGCACTTCTCTCAATATAGGCCATCAAAGAGAGTTCAGACTGTGACATGCAACTTTGCAGCTTCACTTTTCTGTTGGTCTACTGGGTTTGGAGCATTGGTTGGTTGATTTGATGGTTGGGGTTTTTTGGGATGATTGATTTTGGCTATTTTTAAGTTAAAGTTTAGGAAAATTAGCATTCATAGGATCTGATTTTTACAAAGTAGAGAAAAACCCCAAAATGTATTAAGGCCTCATGTTCTTCTTTTGAAAAGCTAAAAATGCTGGGAAAATTTGCTCTTTTGAATATCTTGCAATGTACTGTCTGTATAAAAAAAATATATTACATAACACATGCAAGCATATATTTCCTTTGATTCTTTTTAAACCTAAAAAGGGAACATCTTACATAACATATATATCTGCAGAAGTAGATTATCCTTTTTTTTTTTTNTTTTTTTTTTTTATGAAATTACTTCTCCCTAGAGGCTAAACAGAATATGCTCTACATATACACATTTTTCTGTGGATCGTGTTTAGCTACATGTGTATAGATTCTATATGATTGATCTGGCCAGGAAGACCATACAGAGCACTGGCACCTGGTAAAGGACAACCTCAGAATTAAATGTGTGTCAAACCTCAATCTACTTATTATTTTTCTAAATTATATTAGTTAAGAATGCCCCGCTATTCCAAAGTTTAGCATATTTTAAAATTCAAATCTCCTCGCTACTTTCACTGGATTATGAAAAGTTGATGACAATCAAGTTGGGTTACTTTCATAATGAAAATTCAAGTGCATGCAGCAATAGCTTGTCTTCCTTTTTAAAACAGGACAAAACCAGATGGAAACTATATACACTATTTAATTCTTCAAAATAAGACATTCATGTAAGGATTCATAGACAGGTAATGACATTGATCTATAGTCTTATTTTGATAAAGGAAATTTCTTACCTCATAGCAAATTAAATAACTTAGCAGGGTTTTATTAGTTTCTACTGCATTATTAAAGGTTTGTTCTGAGTAGAAGACTCAGTCACTTAGATTTTTTTTTTTGTTAGATATGTACCAAAAGGAGAATAGAAAGATAGGCAGTATCCAAAGCAGTTGGTTGTACAAAAACAAGTATTTTTGTGCCATGTTTTCATGTTTTTACTATTCCATGTCCAGATTATTTCTGATGAACAAAAAATAGGTGTTTTTGTTCATCAATTTATTGAAGGGAAATTGATTACTAATTGGAAGTACTGGGAAAATAAATATGTTGAGATAGTTCCCGAGGAGAGTAATTTTAAGACAGACATAAATCTTATATTTTGTTCAACTTCAAGAACAGATAAATACTATGTTAGGAAAAGGTAATAAATGCAACAAACAACATACTATTAATATTTACCACTTTCAAAAGCTAAAATAAACTCCACCAATGAAAAAAATGTTAACAGTTATTGAGGCAATATTTTGATAGTATTTTTGTTTCTTTCAAAATTACATTAAATTACAACACCCCAAATGATTTAAAGAAAAAAACCTACAAAAAAATCTATTTAGACTCTTATAATAAGTTTTTTGTCATCAATAATATGAAAAGGTATCATCCAGTTCATATACACAAGATTATTATGAGTTGAATTGGAAGAGACAGTGACATGAAATATAAAACTGGATTTGAACTTACTTCTGAGGTTTTTAGTAAGACTGTTGTCCCACCTTTCTCCATCTGCAGAGGAGGGATAGTGATAGTGATCATCATTTTAAAGTGCCTTTCAATGTGCAGATCAAACACACTGTACTATGTTTGGGGTGTCCCTTTTGGGTGAAATACCAATGACAATGGAAACACAGGAACTCAGCCATGTCATTAATGTTAATTTGTAGAGTTATTTGTAAAATAAGCATAAGACTCATCCGAATCTGACTCATTGTAACATTAAGCAATATAATGCATGAACATACTGATTTCCTATGATTGGTGAAAATGTTATTTTAGCAGGAATATATAAAATGCTCTTTAAAGATTTGAAAGAAGAACCCATTGAAATTCCTCTCAAGACACCAGAGGGAGTTTTATTCAGTCTTATCTGTTACATCTTCATGAGAACATTTAAATAAAATGGCTGAATAGAATAACAAATTTGTCTGAATACATTGACATTTCACAAATGTGACCTATGTTAAAATCAAGACAGTGGTCGGAGAACTGAGATGACATTAGGAATTATCTATTCTAATTGCATTTCTTCTATAAATAAAGAGACAGAAGATGTGTTAAAAAAACTACTCCTAATTAACACAAGTTAAATATCAACTCTTTTAAAGCTTGCTGACATTAAACAAAAATTATGTTTGTTCTTCTTCTGCAGCAAATGAAAAATAAAATCATTTGCTGTGATCCAGTAAAGGAGATGAAGTGTAGGAAAAACCCAACAGATCTGTAGGAGGTCTTTGAATTACAAAAAATGCCCTAAACTCCTGGTAGCTCTGGAAGGGAAACATATCTTTAGAGTAGCAGATGACTAACCAGCTACACTTGGAAAACCATTCCAATGGCTTTCCAGACCACAGCCAATAAACCAGAAAACAGAAGGATGATACTGAGCAAACCCTGGGAGCTTAATTAAAGTAAGTCATGAAGAATGGGGAAAAGCTGCTCTTTTCATAAAAAAAACAGCGCCAGGTTTTGAGAGTGGATGATGTGAAAGTCTGAGATGCTGACACTGTGATTACAAACAGCTAATCAGTTACTGCCATCTACAGAGCTGATCTCACAACTCCACATTGATAAGGAAGTTTTGTGTATATAGTGTCACAGGAGTGCTGTGCAGGTCAGATCTTCTGTCTAATACCAGAGGAAATATTTTTCACTGACTTTGACAAATGCAGAAACGTGTCAAATTTATGACCTGGTAGTTTGGCCCTGCACCAGGGAGTTAACCTGCCATATTATTGTTATTTCTGTGTCAGAGACCATTGAAGAAAACTAAAAAGTACTTTTCACATTCATATAATATATACTTTTTTAATTTGATAGAGGACTAGCTGAAGATTAAAGACTTTTTTTTTCTTTCTTCCCCAAAGTTTCTCTTGAGTCTTAACTATCTTTTTAAAATACTCTTCAAATCGTGTTTACAAACAACATGTTTTAAAAATATCCACACATGCACAGTGAAATTTGGTTGAAATTTTCAGAGAGCCTGAAACAACAGTTCTGCTGATCAGGTGTTTGTGTCAGTACTAGTGACAAAAACATCATCATTATTACAGCTCACTACCACACACAAGAATGTACTAAGAAGAGGGAGGGAAAAATAAGAGTATCTTTCTTACAGATGGTATAAAAAAAAAATTGGATAATAAAATTGAAGGATCAAAGAGACAGCATAATCATTTTCATTTTCTCAAAAAGGTATATTCCAGTTTTTGTTGATATTAATATTTCAAAAAGTATTAAATGCTTGCAACATATTTCCCCAGATGCCTATAGAATATTGAAATACATGGCACAGAAATGTAAAAATATTTGGAGAGGATCTGTTGGGTTACAGCTATACCTCACAATGGACTTTTCTTCTCAGAAAAGATTGTGCAGAATTATTTTTCTGTCAGCTGTGATCTCTGACTACAGAAAGGTTGAGAAATATACCATAAAACAAAGTAGATATTTGGTTAGGGTACTGGACCCGATGCTATTGGAAAGTAGTTTGTGAATTTAAGTTGCAGAGCAAAGCCCTCTTGTATTTCTGTCTCTAGCCAAGAAAATGCACTTCAGACCATCAGAGGGACAGAAGCAATTGGCAGTTCTTCCAGGGGATGCTGGACTACACAGAGGCACCTGACAGCACAGCAGAGCCCCACACATCACTGAACTGAGTGGTGGAAAAGGCAGGGGGATGGAGGGCTTCACTTCCCTTAATGCCCAGCTGGAACTGTGTTTCACAGAATACCTTGTGATGGAAGTGACCTTAAAGGTCACATTGTTCCTATCCCCTTGCCCCAGAAAAGGACACTTTCCACTTGACTAGGCTGCTCAGAGCCCCATCCAGCCTGGCCTTGAACACTTCCATGGGCAGCCACTTCTAGGGATATTTGCACAACCAAACTTAATAGCAGTATAATTTCTTGCCAAAATTGGGCACTATATGCACAGCAAAGAAAAACAGCATAAAGGATATGTGTACCAGCACCATCTAGTGATGTCTGCCAAATCATTGGTTCCTTGATATTCAGAACTCAGAAGAAACCTCCCCAGCTGTATGCACACCTGTACCAGCATGCCCATGAACACTACTCAATGGTCTTTGAGATACCTTTGGATTTTGTGTCTTAATCTAATTTTATACGCTACAGGTTTGCATGTTTTCAATTAAGATCTTTCTTCAGAATACAGGCAAAAATATTTGAACTTACTGAAAGATATGTGATTGATCAGTACAATTTGAAGTGCTGTAGCACTGTACTATCTCAACACTTTAGAGGTGTTGACTGTGAACCTCAGAGGATTTTGCCTAGAAACCAGTTGTTGAAGCATTTATTCACAAGTAATGAATTAGTAAAAGCCTGATGATGACATTGAAAGATGTCTCAAGTTTATGAAGACCTTGAAAATTCACACTTACCAACAATAAAGTTTTGGACTTTGATTCACATATTTTTTTTGTTACAACAGCAGTTGTTTTATTATCTGGAGCTACCTTCATTTATTTTTATCCAACAGTGATAGTACATTAAAAGAATACAAGGTACAATAAAAATATATGACATATTTAAGAACATTTTCTCATAAAAAACAAAGGCATTGTATTCCACATTTCAGAAGGTCCAACAGGCATGATGCCAATAGAAGAAGTAACCTGTGTAGGTCAGAGCTGATACAACAAATCAAACATTGCAAGCAAAATTCTTCTGAGTACTTAGTGTTATGTTTTGATGATTCCCTCAGCGAGCCTGAGGAGTCATGAAGAGCAAGGATGTATCCCACAGTTCACCCCACCCAGGTTTGTTCTGCTGTGGAACACAGGTTCTCTTTATTCAAAGAAATGAGCAGGAAAGGGAGACAAATATTGGAGTTACCCTAACTATTTGTCTCCTATGTAGTGAGCACTATTATTACTTCTGTTGTTAACATCATTGTGGTTGTTATTCCGATGGGAAGAAGTGAATTTCACTTTTGTACCTTTGTCAATGGGGCATTTCTCCCCAGATACCTGCAAAACTTGAGAGGCAAGGTATCACTACATGCCTAAGTATTTGCTCTGCATCCAGACTCTTTTGAAAACATGAGAGTGGGATAAGATGGACAAGGCCAAGCTAGATGAGGCTCTGGCCAGCCTGGTCTAGTGGAAAGTGTCTCTGTCCATGGTATGAAGGGATGGGAACTGGATAGTCTTTAAGGTCCCTTCCAACCCAAACCATGCTAGGATTCTATTTCTGCACCAGGGAGAAGAGATTCAGCAAAGGATGGTACTAGATACCTACATACAGTCTTTTTCAACAACGAAGAGAACAGCCTTTGGGATGTTTAACTTTTTTACCCATTTTTTCTTTAAAAGTAACTTGAAACCAGATGGTATCATAAAGATAAAAGAAGCTCCATTAAGAACCAGCAGAGATGCTATTAGTATGCTAATGGCCAGATGTTTTCTTAAAGAAGAGATAAAAGAGATAAAAGAGATAAAAGATGTCAGGAGAATAAATAGATCCTTTATTTTTTAATGTAGAATCCAACATAGAAATGACCAATAGGATAAAGCAATTCAGCAAAGGAAGAGGTTTAAAATGTCATTTTAGAAGTCTTGGCAACATTGACTGGGGAAATTTAAAAAGTTCCTGTTAAAAGTTTCTTTAATAGTCTTATATAAACCAGTGTCCCTGAGTGAAGAAGAGATGTTAGCTAGATAATGACTTTTCACTATATAGCTATGATCAAAAATTTCACCCAAGAAAACCTCTTTAAAAAAGATAAAATGCCACAATACTTCATACATGTTCAATCAGTAGAAAACAAATCTGGTCCTAAATATCTTAAACCAGCTACCTAATTTATGAATAATGTTATAAATAGGCATTTTTAAAAATAAGTTATTTAAGACACATACATATTTATTTTAGTTTAGATATGTCAGAAAGCCCCAATTGCATCCATATCTCAAGTCCTGAAATACTGCCTGATCTTTTTCTTTGTTTTTAATTATTTGTATTCAGGCCTGAACTTGAGAAAAATCTTTCTACTGTACAAAAGAGTCTCCTGTCCATGAGTTGATTACTGTATCAAGCTGAAAATACTCAGAGGCTGTATAGGTTAAATCCCCCATAGCATTATTACATTGTATTAAATATCATAATGTATGAAAAGTGTGGGGGTTTTTCTTCTTTAGTAAACAAGAAAGTCCTTGTTACCAAGTGTGTTTTGCCTGGCTTTGATTCTTTGATATAGAGGGACAGAAGTCCATGTGTTTTATGCTGTCCAGGTTGAAAATTCAGAACTGAAATATTTGATGTTCTTTGGAGAGCCTTAAGGAAGGTTTCTTTAAGACAGTCAAGGGAAACAACATTGCTTGAGTACATGGTCAAACTGCGCTGCCATCCTTACTCTGCTTCTGGCATGCAGAAATACTTCAGTAAGCATCCATGGTTCAAGTTAACTTTCTGGAAGCTAAAGATAATGATATCAATTTCTTCTAGGAGTAATCTGAGATTCACATGCAGAAAGCCCTGTATGAAAAGTGGTCTTACTAGATAGATGCAATTGCTCAAATTAAGCTTGTCAATTAGATGTGAACACATCGATTTTTCAGTTCAGCAAATAAACGGCTCTAATGCGAGTGTACTTGTGGTGTGGCATTAACAGTAGGAAAAAAAATGAAAGGAAGAAAAGGATTTGAGCCCCTCTAATTGTGGAGTTTAATGACTTAGAGTACTTTAGATGAGATGATGTTTGTGGGCCTCAGAGGACAAGAAAGGACATAGCCATATGGCTTGGGAAGAGAAAGAGGTTTAGCTGTGGTTTACCTGATTTGTAGTGTGCAGTTTCTCTTTAAAGCAGAAGAGGGAACACCAAATTTTCCAGTCAAAATTTCATATGAGTTGCACATATCTGAAGCTTGGAAATTCATCTTACCTATTCAAAAGAGGTCAGGTAACAGAAGTTTTGTAGAAATGCAGGCAGCTAAAAGAAGAGAAATTGAAACTTGCTAATAGGATGAAAGAGATACAGTTTAGAAAGAGCCATGTGGTGAATGTTGAGGTCATATGATAAATTTATAAATGTGGGTCTATTAGAAAAATGTCAATCTGATATTAGTTTCTGCATCCCAGTTCAAGACTTCCAAGTAACCAGATAACTGGACCAGTACATCTGAGAGTGCTGATGGAGCTGACCAGTATCATCTCAAAAAGGACGAAAAAGAGAATCTTGGAAATTCTAAGTCTCACTTTAGTCTCTGGTAGTGGAGAAAAACCTCCTGAAATCTGCATCCAGGTCTTTGAAGAACAGTAAAATGACTGCAGTCATGATGGACTGAACAAAGTTATGCCTTCTGCAGTGAGATAACTGCAGTGAGACAAGGTTTTGCAGGTGATGTGAGAACAGTGGACATCAGTTACTTTGATTGTAACAAGGTTTTCATCAGATTTTCCATACTAATATTTCATTTAGAAGTCTAAATCCAGTCAACATACTAAATGTGTCGAATGCAAAGTGTGTGGCCAAATGACCGGACTGGCAGGTTCAGTGAAATCCCACTAGTAGCCAGTTATGAATGACATTTCCCTGTGATTAGTACTGCTTTCATGTATTTCCCTGTAAGTAATGACTTGGAGTTTGACATGAGTGTGCACAAACCAAATTCAAACCAAGGAGGAATGAAAAAATTGCTGGGCGGAGAGCAGGGCTGTTTTTTAGAGGGATTTCAACATGCTGGAGAAATAGACTGCCACAAAGTGCACTAATTTTACCCAAACATAAACTATGTGATGCAGAATTAGCCTGTGTGAAACAAAGTCTGGGGGCTGGCTTACTGGAAAGCAGCTTTGTAGAACATGAGATGGAGATCCTCATGCTGGACAAGTGGAATGCAAGCTGGCAGTGTGTCCCTGCAGCAGTGAGGGCCTATCCACATACTGCTTTAATATCATAGCTAGTTCAATGAGGAAAATGGTTATTTCCTCTCTTTGGCTCTTTTATGGACACCTAGGAAGTGTTATGTCTGGGTTTGGACTCAGCAATTTGAGAAAGTCAGTGACATGCTGGAGGGAATCCAGAGAAGCATCAAGAAGGATGGCTGGGGACAAGAGCACACGATCTGTGAGGGCAGACTAAGGGAATTGGATTCGTTGTGACCAGAGAGGAGAAGACTGAAGGGGTTTTCTAGCCTGAACATTTCTCCTCAGTTGGATGCAAGCATTTAGCTTCTGTGTTTTATTGATGCAGTCATCCAGAACCATCTGACACAATCCTGTTCAATGTGTTCCAGGAAAACCCTGCTGGACCAAGGAGGTTCAGCCAGATGACCCTACAGTGGTCCCTTTCCAGCCTTAACCATTCTGTAATTCTGTGATTTGTAGATAGGCCCAGACATATTCTTGGGTTTCTCTTTGAACTGAACTCAAGCTCCAAACATTTTGCTCTCTGCAAAAACTAAATAAGAGTTTCCTTAGATCCTATCTGAATACATCCTTAACTCTTCTGGTTCTTTAACACTTACAAGTGTTTAACTCCAACTTCCATTTTCTTTTCCACTTGCAGCAGCATAAAGTCTGTCATTTGCACCTAAATCTTGACTATCCTTTGTTTGCCTGTGGGCATCATGATCCGCTTAGTACATTATTTTTCAAAACAATGTGTTTTGCTTTTCTCTTCTGCTGCCCTGTAAATATCCAGACACAGGAATTAGAAGAAAAACTCCGATTCCATCACTTATGGGAATTATGAGTATGCAAGCATTTACCCAAAGTTTGAATGTTTGATTTTATTTTTAAATTTTAGCAGAATGAAGATTAGAAAAGAAAAATTTCTCCAAAACAAACATGAAAACAAACAATTGGGAATTGGAGCTGCAGTTATACAGCTAAACTTGCCATGTTTTCCCATTCCTGGGAGTCTTAAGTCTGCAAGCCTAAAATGAAAATCGTTCTAAATCATGCTGCAAGGTTCAGTGTTGCAGAGGTCTAGTGGAAGTCTGCCATATTTTCTGAACCCCAACAAGATGAAGAGCTGCAAGGGTAAAATGCAAATATATTCTCGATTCATCCTGAGAATTCAGCGACATAGGGGACCAGCTGAAGAGTGCTTCAGTGTGGATTTCCTTCCTTCCTAGAATTTGAGAGTGATAAATTTATGCTGAAAGAAATAAAATCTACTCCTCAAAAAAATGCTACTAATAAAACTTAAGAAATCACAGGCAGGGGAAGCTCAATAACATCTAGATTGTTGCAGGTTATTTGTGTGAATGTGTGAAAATTAGGACAGAAGTGTGAAAATTAGGACAGAATTAAGAAAACATATTTCCTTTTTCACTTTCCTCAGTATAAATTGCAAATGGCAAAATTGATGACTCGTACAAGTGAGATGAAATTTGGCCCAAGGAGGACTAATTAGAAACTCATGCCAAAACACTCTTTTTCAGTCTGCCTGTGGATGCAAATCTCTCGTCTACAGTGCAGAATTTGATTGCACATTCTGCTCTGTGAACATCACCCAAAACCCATTCTGCAAGGAAAATGGTCCACCAAACGAACCTTTTTAGTTCAGACCTTTTCTTTATCTATGGAACTCTTGGCTTCAATTTCTACTGTTGGCTTCAATTTCTCATGTGGAATTGAGGAGTAAAATGTTACTAAATGGAAATAGAGTGTAATCAGTAAATAATTTTTCTTCATCTTATTAACAAAATGTAAACCCCTTTTTAATGTTTGCTGCCTTTATAAAAACACCTCTTACCACAAAGACATATTATAGGTTAGTACAGAGATAAGTATGTAGATAAGTGCTCAGTAAGTGCCTTTCTTATTAAGTAATTACTTCTATACCTTTTTAATAATGTTAGTCATATTGGTTTAAATAGAGAAAAGAATTAAAATATTCAGGTTGAAAACACTTCTGTCAGTACCTGAAGCAATAATTTCTGGTGGCTGCTAGAAAGGAACTTCAGCCCAAACTGCTAATTTTTTTACTGATTATTTTTTATAAGAATTTAGCCTTTTCAGTCCTGTGCTATGGCACTTGTAGACTTGTGGTACTTGCATGGAGAAATAAGCACCCAGCTAGTTACTTTGAATTAAAACACCCATTCAACAAGGAAGCATGTAAAAGCATTTGGCTAAATTAGCAAGTACTGCAGTGTCTCTACAGTGTGAGGGAAGACAGATCCTGACCTACAAAGCATTTCAATCAACAGAGGTCTTTCTATCAACTTAATCCACTTTAGAAATGTCTAGTGGTCCATTAAGTCTGCATCAGTGTAACAAAGAGTTGCTCTCACTTCTAAATCTTCCTTGGTTTTAACAGGACTTAGGCATATGTTTAAACTTAAGCAAAACCTTAAGTGTTTTCAATATAGGGAAGTTGAATTGTGAACCTTTAATGAAGGGAGAAGCTAACAGATTAGTATGAACACAATTTCTGCATGGAGAATTCTCTGATGATATGGATAACTAAAATACTGACATATAGTGATACAAAACAAATCCCAGTTTGGAAGGAGCTCTTAATGTGTTCTGTCTTCCTGTGTTTATTTTTTATAGATTAAAAGTTCTCTTGGAAAGAAGATCTTTTGATTCCCACTGATTCTCAGACTCTTGCCTAGTCCAGGTGGATCATGATATCCTATTGCTTTCTGTTCACTATAACCATATCTTTTAAATTCTTTTTGCAGACTGGCTACCCTGTACTTATTGGTGAACTAAACCATTGATTCTGATGGCAGTGCCTGTTATCTTTGGTAATGAACAGTTTCAACTGAAAGCCCACATGTGAATAAATAATATTTACTACAGTAGCTTCAGTGTATCAATGAGTTATTTAAAAAAAATTACCATATGCTTGTTGTTTGGGTTTTTTTAAGGAGTTAATAAATTTTTTAAGCCTTCCACAGTAAGAAGAAAGAAGAAAAAAGAACATTAAGAAAAAAATGTTCCAAACCTTCTCTCTTTGCTGTTACTAAACAAAGAAATGACACTGCATTATTTACACTTCCCTTGCATTTCTTTGCTTTCTAGGTTGTCTGTTGCAGTGAAGGTGGCAAGCAGTTTTTCTGAGATGAGCAGGATGACCACCAAGATTCATCAGCAGGTTAATGTTGAAGCCAAGATGACATAAGGCTTACGCCATTCCAGGAGATTCTGACAGCATAAAACGAGTCTGACCTTTTGTGCAATGCAGAAATATCATAAACTTTGTCTTATTCAACTCTACAGTATGGAAAAGCTTTAAAGAGCAGCTGTAAACTCCACCTGAAAACCAGTGTTTTATGGGGAGGTTGTACCATTTCATCTTGACATTGTAAGAAATATGTTTATTTATAATTTCAGTTATCTAAATAACAATGAAACTACCTAAAATATGTCTCCATATGTCATCTGGAATGAAACAGAACAATTACCAAAATTGTTTGGCTGTATTTTAGAAGACAGTCCAGCAACAACTTTACACTGTATAAGTATTCAAAAAGCTTTAAATTTTCTCTTTTCTGATTTTGAGATATGGACATTTAAAGAAGGTTGTGTTGGTCAGCCCAGCAAATGAAATTTTTTTCCTAAAATTTAGGAGCAGGGAAGTACAGAGTGAACACAATATTGAATTCAGTATCTAAAGGTTACTTTAGTTTATCTCCACCCTTTTGCATCACAATACCAATGCAAACTAACTGTCACACAATCCTGTGGAGTTAGTGCTTAGAATGAAGGATATAAAAGATAGAAACCTCACCTGAATTAAATCTGTTTAACTTCACTGATTTCAGATTGACTGAGCTAATTTATAATAGGTGCAGCTCTGCCACAGAGATATAGCCAAAGGTAAACAAAGTTAAATACAACCTTCTCACTGGAACTCAGGCAAATTAAAGTTATTCTACTTATCTACTCATCCATGCTAAACAGAAGATTTTCCTCACTTATTTCACTACATATTCATATCACTTTTTCCTGAATATAAATAATCAAATTTACGGTATCAAATTTGCAATACAATTTTATTAGAAAGAAACAGCTAGATAATGCAGGACAAGATTGAACCTAATGACTGATTAGGTTCAAATGATTTGTTTTATCAAAATTTCAGTCATAGATGAATGCATTCAAAGGGTCCCATATCCTTTTATTTATTTGGGATAACACACCTAAAGAATGGCTTCACAGCTGAGGGTCAGACCTGTGGATGTAGTGATACGGTCTGACTGCAGCTGCCATTAAATCATTTCAATGTGTGTTAGGCTGGCATATTAGGAAAGGGCGAAAAATTAAGGAGAAAACTGAAAAAAACACTTCTGATTCAGCAAAATAGGACCAGCACCTACAGCAAGCAGTGGTTCCACATAGGACTTTGTCGTTCCATAGTAATTCTGTGTCCAAAGGGTAGGAATCCAGGCACACTCAGAAGTGTTGGTAGTGCCATTGCCACAAATGCCAAACCCTGAGTCATAAAGAGGATGTTCCCAAGGAGTCCCAATTCATCAAGTGTATGCTCAGATCATGTCTAATGCCCTGGAGAAGCATTGAGTTCAACACAAAACACATCATTCACGGTTATTTTAATTCAAAAGTGCGCAGCGAGGAAAGGTTGTACCGCTGACTTTGATTTGCATAATATATAGTGTTAGAGTAGACCTGTCAATATGGCCAGGTCCAGAAGCAGCAGATTGCCTCTGCCCTGCGTTCAGCAGCCATTTGTCAATGAATTTGGTAGTCTGCTGCCCAGATCATCACTGCTGCTAGCTCAGGGCTGCAGTTCCTACCAAAGAAATGAGAGACATGGGCTCAATTTCCATATGAGACAGAGTGAGATTAAAGATGCATTTCTTCAGGTGAAAGCCCTGGTCACTTGACTAACAGGCTTGCAGTGGAAGAGTGAGGTGGAAGCGAGCTCTAGATGCTTTCAGTGGAAGCTGGGAAGCTGTTGAGCAAGGAATGCAAAAGTCATAAGTCAGAGATCCAATGAGGTGAAGCAGAAAATTAGGGAAATCCTAGATTTTGCTCTGCATTGATTTAGTTGTGCACTTTGCATTTAATTGTGGTGGGGCAAGATGTCCAATATTAGGAAGAGAAATCAAACCTATTAGAGTCAAATCTGTTCAGTCTGTCTTACTGCAAAATTTTACTATCCTGAAGATATTAAGAACTTTATGGAAGAGGATTTGTGATTGTTTTTTAACTTTTTAAATTTATTTTCCATGAGCAGGAACTGGATAGTTGTGAAAACATATTCTGTAAAATGGAGACGTTAAAGGTCACTATCTGACTGATCAGCCTTGTCTCCTTACTTGAGTGTTCACCCCTACTCATATTACAATCACAGAGCATGTGAATTACTATCCAAAAAGTTTATTATTGTAGAAGGTAATGAAACTATAAACCTGCAAGTTGTTTGCTAAGATTCCTGGACAAAAAAAGGACTCAAATGACAGCCACTATGACAAAACAAACAGGCCAAACCTTTTTCTTTTGGGTTATATATCTGGTTATGTCACAGGTATTTAAAACCTGAACCTACTGTTTCTAAAAGTACAACATTTACTTAAATTTTTAATGAAAAATCTTAATGAAAAATTGTGTCTCATTCTTATTTAATTTATATGCAATTTTAAAAGTCTTTCTTCCTGCTGAACACCATTACAGCTCATTTCAAATAAAAATGTCCTTGACTGGAACATTAGATTTTTACTTACACTATGTTAGAATTGGTGTGTTCCTTCTGCTAAAATCATCATTTACAAAGAAAAGGAAGCAGTCTACTTTTCATTCTTCTAAGTTCTATTATATTCCTGAGAGTTTTATTTGCTCCACTGAAAGTACAGCTGATTCAGGAAGAGATGCTTCTGCAGGAGTTCAGAGAGCAGAGTCCTTAATTTGGCTGTGTCAAGCTTTTCTTCCAGACCCCTTGGTATCTGTAACCATTTACTGGAGATCTTTTGTACAATGAGGATGTAACTGCTAACAGAAATAAAATCACAGAAAGGAGATAAGTTTATGATGAAATTAGGTAATAGAATACAGACATTTACTATTGGAAAATAGTGCTGCAAGAACACATAACAAAACTTATGGTCTGAAGAGTCATCTGTTTCTTGCCAAATTATTATTTAGTTCTTTTTTCAAGCTTTGTATAACCATTAGTGCATCAGTACCTGTATAACCTTTATCTGTACATTCCTGCAGTTGGTATACCAGGACACTTAGTGGGTTGTGTTTCAGCAGCCCCAGTCCAGACAGGGAGAAGAGTCTTGGAACAGTCCTGTAGTCTTTCAGCTCAGGCTGTTTCTAGTTGGGGTGATTTTTGCACTTCACAAAGATATCCCACAGGTCACGAGCCCTCAGGGACCTAATTCATTTAAGAAACTGAGTAAGGTTTCAGTCTAAGATGCTGTCACACACATGAAGGATCTTCTTAATTTCACCTTCAAAACCACTTCAGCTCAAGTTCAAACCAGGTCAGAGGGGAGGAAAGAATCTTTTATTTTTGTTTTGACTTCATTTGCCCTCCCTGACTCTGTCCTGAAAATACAATCAGGCTTTCAGCAAGGTCTCAGTTCCATTTCACTGGAGAAGTCAAGAACTAAAAACAAAGACCAAACTAACTTTTTCCCTTTGGTTGTCTATTCCATATCTGTGCCATAACACAACAACCAGGAAGAAGAAGATCTACCACCCTTATTGTCACCTTTCTATGAAAAAACAAATTTTTTTTTCCTGTTATAGAATACCAAATTAACTTCAGAGTAGGGTAAGACAAACTTTTGGAAACTACTTTCCTAACAGCACTTCTGATCTCACAGACTATGTAAAAATATAGTATTATGAAAATAATATATGTGATAATAAAGTACAGTATAAATATATAACATGGAACAGGTAGGCCATTATTTGAGGGAGCTAATCAGCTACATATCCTTCATAGAATACAGCATAATAGTCAGTTGTAAAAGTGAGTTGGGAAGAGAGGAAATGAAAAATCTTCCAGCTTCAGTAGTCTTCAAAGACAAAAATGTCTATAAATCTTTCAAACCTGTAAAAGCAGTCATCTACTAGTCTAGTCATTAACCAGATAAAACATTTTCACTGAAACTTATGTCCAGCTTCCTTTCATCTAGACATTCATTATGTCTTCACAACATAGTAAGTAAGATTGTAAATACATTAAACTGAGTTCTGTTAAACTAAATAAAATAAATCTAAGCTTATTTGATAGGCTTTATCAGCACTGCAGGTGACATTCACTGACCTGTTCACATCCTATGTTCAGCCATGTAACACAATGATTCCATATAAGTACTGACTCATTTTTGAAAGGAGTTATGGAACATTTGAGTCAATATATTTTAAAAATGTCCCTCAAAGTTATCTTACTTCAAGGAATAAAGTAGGAAAAGACAGACTGACTGGGGACTATTTAATGGTTATGGCAATGCATGCAAATGGCATGGCAACATCTGAGTGGTCAGTGGATAGATCTTTTTTTACCTGATCCTTTTTCTGTTATAGCTTCTACACTTCAGGACTGCTTAGGTTGTAGCTACAAAGTGCACACATGGATCATGAAGAGCTGCAAGAGCTCAGCAAATATCAGGTGCCTTGCAGACTCAGTTTCAGGTGTGTGAGTAATTCCCAAAAAAAGCCTCTAGAAACATCCTGAGTGTTAACCTTTAATGAAAAATTCCTTAACACTGATAAAAGCATTAGAGGGGATGTAATAAGCAGAGAATGAGCATATCAGGAAGCCTTAAGATTATACAGGAAGGTGACCTTCTTCTCAGATGCATATTTCTGGAGAGTGAAGCCTCCCTGAAAGTCATGACTACTTCTTTAGGCTTTTAATCCCTTGTGTTCATGTGTAGCCATATCACAAAAATTTATTAATGCTCAACCATGTGTTCAGGAATACTTTAAACTATTCTGAAAGCATGACAATTACATATCCAGCTGACATGAAAATGTGTTTGACAGCCATGTTCTTCTGTTCAACCCCTTTCTGTTATTTAAACCCTACTGGATTTTAGCTGGATTCCCCAGCTGGTAAGAATTGAGGAAGTCAATGGAAAGAAAAGGGGGAAAAGTTAAAATTCAGACTTGGTAATAAAGGTCAAAATAATAATTAATTTTTTCTCATCATAAAATAACATTGAAAAGGTCTTGGATTTTTAATTTTTACACAAGAATAATTTGGGTGTAAAAAGCACTAGCATTAAATGGATTCTTTGCTGTTACAGCAGCTTTGGTGTAAACCTTTGGTAAGGGATTGAAGAAGCAACAGTAATCATGGTACACTTGGAAGCTGCTGTGGTGTTTATTTCTTCCTTGATGAACAGCTGCTATAGCACTTTGCACCATTAAAATCATTTAGTTAGTCTCTAAAAGGTGGAAAGCAATTTCTGAAGGGAATTAATTGCCTCTCTAAAAGCTTTAATGATTTTTTTTCCTCTTTTCCATTTCAGAAATACTTTCGCAGCTATACATTCAAGAGTCATTCTAACAGTGTCAAAATAATACAGTGACAATGACAGGTCACTAAAATTTTGCTTATACAGCAGGATGAACTTCACTGCAATAGTTCAAATTCCTGTTTAAACTGTGCCTCTCTCTGCAAGCAGAAGAGTAATCAAGGCAGTAGGTTGAGGGAGAAATCCAACCCTGCCAGAGGGTTGAAGGAATATACCTTCCTGAAGAGAAAGGACAGGATGATCAGCATAGCTTTTGCTATGAGATGGATCCATGAACAATTCATTAGCTGTGTACTGTGAGTTGATGGATGTATCAAAATCTCATATCCTTAGATATATCTATAGACTAAAAATGCTAGGGTGTGCTTTTCTGGATCAAATGGAATCACAGCTCTGACCAGCTTAATTTTAGCAGAAACTTCTGTCTCATGCTTGAAAGAGTGTAATGATAAACATTCCTTCCATTTAGCACAGTTCTTGGCAAGTTCACAGCAGCCCTCAAGGTCTTTTTTTTAATTATCCGAGCTGCAGTTAACATTTCCCAAGGAACTAAGCTGGAAGAAACACCTGAAAAAATAACAAAAACACAGATAAATGAAAGTTCATATTTGGTTCCATAGTTATTTTTTATTACAATAATGTAGAAGCTCAGTTTCAATTTTAGGTATTATGTCTTTCTTGTGAAAGGTATTGTTCAAATGTATGTCCTGTTCCTGAATGCTCTAGAGATATACACCAAAAATACCCATGGTGGATGCAGGCAGAATGACATCTTTGGAGAAAATTATCAGTCACTGGTAGAGTAAATAGTGTCCTTCAAATGCCACTGGTATGACTACAAAGTAGTCAGTGATTTTGTTGATGTGCAATCACATAAATTCATTTACAGAAAATTCAACATAAGCAAATAATTAACTATGTAGTGCTACTTCCCCGAGAATGATAGAAACCATAAATACTGGTTTCCTTTTATTTTTTTAAAGAACCAATAAATTAAAGGCAAGAAATAGCATTATGGGAAAAATGATACATCAATTCAAAATTAAACAGCAAATTAGATTAACAGGAATAAGTCTATGAAGGAATCTCTGCAAGGACAGGTCCACTGTTCACCACTAGACTACAGACTATAGTTGAAAGCACTCAAACCTTTTGCAAGAAAACCTATGGGCTATATGCAAATTTCTCTATATTCTTAGTGAACTGACTAGTTGATTGGTTATAATCACTGTAAAATGTTCAACTCAATACAGAACCACACATCCAGGTGTCATTTCTTTCAATAAATCCCTTACTACTGCACCTATGTGAGTTTTCCTGTCAGGAAGGCTGCATTGAAGGGAAGTAGACCCATGGTTTCCTCCCCTAACTTTGAGCTCAGCCTGATAATTGTGAACATTCAGCAAGTCAGGCAGCTACTGGTGGCTTTTTTTGAGCAGGTAAATTTTTGGTGTTTTCCATACTTTCTGTACCTAATAAACTATCACCATTGGTCCCCCATGATCTTGTCATTAAACTATCTAGACACAGCAATTAAATATTTATTTGGAAACACTGTTCTCCCTCCAATTGTTATTATTTCATCATTTTCTTGGTTTGCTTCCTATTTACTCCAGTATTCCTTTTCTTCTTCTGAACAGACACATACAGGGGTTTCTAGTCCGATAAATTTGGTCATTCGTTTTGGTCTGTTGCTGGAGTTGCATCCATGCATTCTCTCAGATATTGTCAGGCTGTAGTCTCTGCAGCTGTACCAGCTAATTTGTTCCCTTTACTAATTTCTGTAGTGCCCTTGGCATGACCTGGGCATGACAGTGATTTCTTTAGGTATTTAAGTTACTTATTTCTTTTCCATTTAATACTTTCTTGCCTAATTATGTGAAAAATCCTTATTCTTTCCACAACATTCCAACCGGATGACATATCCCAAGGTTCTACAGCACAAAAATTGTCTGCTAAAAATAAAAAATGGGGTAGGTATACTTACAAGAGCTGGGTATGAAGAATTAAATTCTAGTGGAAAATTCTTTTAAATTTAACTTAGTGGAACAATTCTGGGTTTACAGTATATTTTTCCATATTATTTTGTAATTGATTCCCTACATTTAAAAGTGTATCCAGAATTTCACATACTTAGTACACTAACTGAAAAACCTCTTAATCTNTTTTCCATTTAATACTTTCTTGCCTAATTATGTGAAAAATCCTTATTCTTTCCACAACATTCCAACCGGATGACATATCCCAAGGTTCTACAGCACAAAAATTGTCTGCTAAAAATAAAAAATGGGGTAGGTATATTTACAAGAGCTGGGTATGAAGAATTAAATTCTAGTGGAAAATTCTTTTTAATTTAACTTAGTGGAACAATTCTGGGTTTACAGTATATTTTCCCATATTATTTTGTAACATTTAAATGTGTATCCAGAATTTCACATACTTAGTACACTAACTAAAAAAACCTCTTAATCTGACAAGAACTTGTATTCATCCATACAGTTACACTGAAAAAGAGAGAGATGCTGACCAATACTCAGCTTACTTTTTAAGAGATCCAAACATAGCTGCTGGGATGTGTAAGATACCCCTGAATTTCAACTATCATCAATAGAGATATCAAAACAGTCTTGGAAGCTAGAGAGCTGGACAGCAACAAGTATATAACTCTACTTCTTATCTACAGGCACTTTAGATACTGTAGAACACTTAGCTGAAATAATTTAGAGTGTCTAGGATGCTCCAGCAGCCTGGAAAATATGGCATTGACTTCTGGAAGACCCATATTCCTTCTGATGTGGCAGCTGGATAGCAGATAAGTCACAGAGTATCTGTAGGGTAACTGACACCCGTGTTTGGACAACTGAGTCCTACTCTAGATTTCCCCTTTGGGGAGCCAGATTGCTCTTAAATCTCAGCTGATTGCATTAACAGGTAGAAGTCTCATTACTGAGTTGAATGACACATCTGAGGTGTTTGCTGGATTGGAATCAGCAGCTCTCAAAGTCAAAGAGCAAGCTAATGAAAAAACCTCCCTTGATTTTCTTCTCCTTATGTTTCTTTCCACCTTCAGCAGGACAAGGGTGTCCATTTAACAAATTCAAATCTCCAGAGTTACAAGCAAAGCTATATAATCAGTTTAGGAGAATTATTTCATCACAATTACATGCTGTGCAGCCACTTGTGAAAGTGTAAAGTCAGCTTAAAGGAGGGAAATTGATATGTCACCCTCTATTGATAGAGGTTCTAATAGAAAGCAAAGGACAAAAGTCAGATTTATGTAAATGCTACTGTTATCATTCCAGCTAAAAAGTGAAACTGGCACAGCTCTACTTCTTTATACAGGACAAAATACTCACATCCCATATGCAATAGAGAGAAATTCAGTTTAGGAAAGACCAAAAAAAATTACAATTTCAGAAAGAATATATGTGGATTATTCAATTAATGCAATCTAGAAATTGACAGAACAATACATAAAACTGATAATTTCTAGGTATCTCAGTCAATCAAAGCAATTTGATTCCAGATTATCCTTTTTGTTAATTTCTTCACTGATGCAATGATTTGCCTGTGCCTCCCAACTGATTTTCACTTTGTCTCTCTGAGTTCCTTTGACTTCTTTTGTCACCTTGAAGAGCATATTTCTTTCTAAGTAGTCCAGTGAAGCCAAGAGGAATAAATTGCAATGTTAATGGTATACACAACATAACTTTGCCTATAATAAATGTGGAATTAGTGTACAATTCCTTTTAGCACAGGAGTCTGGAAACGTTTTTCTCCAGAGAGGTGAAACTCACCCCAGCATGGAACAGCAAAAAAAGGTGTGAAAGCCACTTCCGTTACTACTTCATGACACTCACTTTCTCTATTAGTCTTGTATACCAAGAAAATATTCTTTTCTGTTTGAAGCATGAGAGGCATGAACAACAGCTATTAAAACTTCAGCACATTTGTCTGTTAATTTAATGTAAAACTGCCTTGAGGAAAATGGGTAATCTAGTTTTCTTCCACCCAATCTTATGGCAAGAAAAACTATAATGTTATTCTAAGCAGATGTTTGCCTAAATCATTCTTTAAATGATGCAGATTTTTGCTACATTCCTTAGCTGGTCTACCAGAAATGTTTTCCTAATGCCCAATTGAAATCACTCTTGCTGAATATTAAGCCTGTTCTTGTCTTGGATGACAGAATAGGGAATACAGTTATTAAACATGAAAATGTCATTACAAAGCTTGAAGGAACTTTAAATGTTTTGAAACCCAGAGAACAATTTACTAATTTCTATTTTTCATTTTATCTAAGAATGGTTGTTATGTCTGCCTGCAGTCGCTCTTTTCCCAAAATAAATTCCATAACTTTCCATATTTCCTCATTTTTCAAGATGCCTGATCATGTTCTATACTCCTGTGAGATGGCACACATCTTTTTTGAGGCTGAAGTGCCTCAAGCTCCAAGTTCAAGGGCTTAGTATTACCAAGTAGAGCACAAGAAATAATTATGTGTATCTAAACATAGATACCCTCTTACTTAATGCAATGCATGCCAATTATTTCAAATTGAGGTACACTGTAGGAGAACATACCTTTCTCTGAAATAGCTGTCTAAACAGTGGTGTTCTTTATTCTCTTCCATTAAAAATTTCTACCTAAAAATTTGCAATTCTTCTTGTAAATTCTTATAAAAGAAATAATTTTATTCTCTTTTATGTTATCCACATTGTAACACAAAAACCTGACATGAAAAAAGTCCCTCAGAAACCAGATGACATTCTAGCCCAGTAAATATTTTCAGCCACTTTTACCCATTTACCTTAGTAGTTAAATCTCTGCCCTGTTGCTCTACCTCACTGCTCTGAATAGTTCAGATTCATTCTATGTATAAGTCTTGATTTGCCACTGCTGCTTGATCTGAGACAGTCATTATCTGCTTGCAGTCCATCAGCAGCTGACACAGAGGATGACAAAACACTTCAATAAAGTCTAAAAAGTAATTCTTCCATGTGCAGGCAATAAATATTCTTAACAGCTATTAGATTTATTTAGATCAAGGAATAAAATAAAAAGTCAGTTTCAAATATTTTTAACTACTGTAATTAACACTTGCCCTTCACATAAATATGATATAGATGTACTGGTCATAAGATGGAATTTATACAGGCCACTCATAATCACTAAAAGTGAGATTTATAAAAGTTTTGCACAACTGCTGCTGAATATGTGGCATTCATTTTTTTCAGGAGCATTTCAAATGTCCTTTTAAAAGCCAACCAAAGGTTGTCTTGATATGTCCATTTAATTAGAAGCTGAAAAATGTGATCCTTATGCTGTTGTGAGGAGCATATTGCATGCAGGGATTGAAATACATTTGATTGGCTCCTCAATGTGTAGCTGCACTTCAAGCAACAATTCTGGAGCACAGATAATTGGTGCCCTGCAGCCTTCCCCACTGAAAATCAATTGAATTTCCATTATGTTTCAATTGTCTTGCAGTGGGAAACCTACAGGGTTTCATTGGCTGGTGGTTTTTTTATTATTACCTTCCACACTAGAGAATAAAAGTTTTTAATGCCTTTTCCTAGGTAAACTACTAGCAACACAAGAAAGTAATCAATTCAAACAATCTGCTCTGCATGAAACTCCCTTCCCAAAAGGACAAGTAATCTTCTGTATTGTACTTATTTTCTCATACTTCCAAGCCTTGCCTCAGTCACCATGGTCTGCAGATATTTTTGCAATGTATTCTTCACGTAGTACTTCATGTGGAAATGAAAAGAAAATCTGCAAGCTGTAGATTGAGATGCAGAAATGCAAACTGAGCTCTGGGTGAGAGCCCAAGACAAGAGGGAATGAACTGCCAACCTTTGGGATAATAAAGGGCATGAAGATGGTGCCAGCCAGGGGAAAGGATGCTAACAGATACAGCAGGAGCAGGGAACTGCTGACCTTTTGGATAACAAAGGAGATGAAAATAAGTGACTCCAGCGAGGTGGATGAGCAATGGAAAGGGAGGGCAGGAGCAGAGGACTGAGGAGGAAGAGTGAAACTGGGTAGACTGTGAGGGGGACCTTTGTTGGGGGTCCCTCATTGGAGCCACAACCTTGAGCTGTTTTTGTGTTACTGCACCATGAATAAATGGCTTTATGGAACGAGACATCAGAGACCCTGCCATGGGAAATCCGAGTCAAGCTGGTCAGGAAACCAGTGTGAGTGTGAGTGTGAGTGTGAGTGTGAGTGTGAGTGTGAGTGTGAGTGTGGGGGGTGTCAAGCAGGGACCCATCAGGTCACAGGAGCCGCCGCTGTGAGGGGTCTTCGATCCCAGCAGTGACAGTCCCCAGTCTGGCAGTGCCACTGCCACAGTCTGTGAATGGTCAGACTGGGAGGTTTCCTTAACAAAATAACAGAACCAGCTTCTTGGTTACTCCTTTGTGTAGCCAAAACCTGTGCCATATAAAACTGAATGCAGGCCAGACTGAATGAAGGGCTTATTATCACCACTTTGTATTTTATTTGCAGCAACTGCTTTCACCTTATTAGGTTGCAAAAGACATGACATCCATGTTGACTTCCCATTCTTCTTCAACTCAAAATGGCCAGCACTGAAGAAAACTTTTATAGTCATCCAAAGAAAGTTGGATGAATGTACTTCTGTGTAATCAAACACAGCTTTACCAAGAAAAAGTATCCATCCATGGTCTTTCTTATTTTACTGACAGCCTTCAGAAACAAAGCACAGTGATATTTAACTGTCTGGTCAGAACTAACATAGATGGCATTTGGGAAATAAAGGAGTAAAGGAAAAACTGGTGCTTTATTAGATCAAATCAATTGAAAGAAAATGTTCCTAAAATGGAGGACTTTGTCATTAACAGCAGTTTCCCATGCCTTATTCTGATATTGTTATGTGACTTCAGAAAACTCAGGGGAAAGGCAAGCATTATTTTAAGCCTCTATCAGGTAACAGAATAAAACATTTCTGGAGAGAGAAAAAATGGTGAATGATCTTGAAATCAACATTCCAACAAGTGGTCTACCATCACTTTACAGTATAAAGAGACATCATCTGTGGTTCTGAAAACTTAACTTAACATTTTCAAGTTAAGTTTTGAATGCATTCTTCCTCTGTAATGCTGAAGAGTTAGATCAAATACTTGCTTCCATAAACTTCTCATGTGTGCCAAATTCCTAATTTAATTCACAAAGTATAACCAATGACATACTAATGGATGTTACATTAATATAGCTATAGAAACAACATTACATTAATTAAAACTTTGTAAATGCTGTAATTAAGATATTCAGCGACAGCTGCCTTTCCTGTCCCTTAGCTTCACCCAGAAGTCTCTCAGCACTACTTATTTTGGAATCGGCAGCTGCATGGATGCAGGAAAAGCCATCTGTTGGTATTTTTTTTTAATGTTAACTGAGAGAGGTTCCAAACAATTGCTTCTAATACTTTTTTAAAAAAATTAACTATTTTTTTAAAAATTGTGTCTGACTTTGGCAGGAATTATGTCATTAGCACTTAAAAATGAATGCATCTTTGACTTCCTATCTGACTGATACACTCTACCAACATAGATTGAGAACAATACCTTTGCCTTACCTGCATAGGTAAAGCACTTCAAGGTTTTACCCCGGTCATATTTGAAAAGCTGTATTATCCAGAGAGATACTATCATCTACAAAAGGTCTACAAAGTCATTCTGTGGATACTTGTTCCTCTTCACTACCAAATCAAGGGATTTTTTCCGCTCACATTTGGAATTCCAATGCGTGCAACAGAGATAATTTTGATACCAATCTATGTGACCCTTTTTTCTCTTCCATAACCTTAGTATCTGCTAGAGCCAGCTGCCCTTCAAATATAGGAAATTCAGAAAGCTACCAAAACTCCTCCATATTAAAATATTTGCTTTCATATTCTAATTTCTCAATTGGGTCTGGATCTTGCATGTCAGCACAGCCGATTTACCCCCTCTTCCCCTAATCTAACATTCCTACTCTGTTAATTTAATCTCACAATATGAAGCCATTTCCTTGTGAATAACATTTCTCCCTCTTTGATGTTTACATCCTCCAAACAATCTGTTGCTGTTATCAGACCTGAAGGAATAATGAATTCAGTGAATTACACATTTTTTCCCTATGTCAGCAAGCAGATGGTATAACTCTCAAACTCATTCATCATTTGAAATTATATTGGAAGAGCTTTCAGTTTTGCTGCGTGGGAGCTACAGGAGTGACAGACATGCTGCACATCCACATTACCAGCTAAGTTAACTTCATGGTTTACTCCCATGTCCCAGTTCCTCAGTCATCAACATTACACAAGCATTCATTTTCTCCTGAAATCTTTAGTAGCATAAACTTACACTACTCTGAGAAGAAACTTAGGATAGTTTATTTTAAGGACAATTTGCAGCAGTCAGTGAGAATAAAGTAGCATCAGGCTGATTTCCTAGACCTTACTACTCCACTACAAAAGCAAGCTTTGTCTGCAAACATTTTGAAGTACTTTGAAGTCCCATCCCAGCCTTTCAAACATACACTCAGTACTATGTAAAAAACACAATGTTCTGGTGGTCTGCAACTCAGTTGTCTTATTGTTTCAGGCACTGCAATTAAAAAAAAAAAATGTCAAAAATAGTAATTATAGCCTAGGGTCATAGGGAACTCATAAATAAACCTTCTGAGAAGGTTCAAAGTTGAGTTGTATAAGGCACATATGGCAACAATATTGCTAAATTTAAACAGCTCTGAGCAGAGTGGACACAATAGGTCTACAACACTTCACCATATGTAAAAGCATTTAATATTGTAGATGTAGCCAGTAAGCCTGGAACATAAGAATTTTATACTCCTTCAAGGAAATGTTCTGTTTAATTCAATGGTGTAGTACCTCAGGTGAAACAAGAGCAACTTACCTGCTTTTCCACTGACAGAAACAGGCTGGGGAAGAACTGAGAGAGTATGTAGAGATGTATGTAATATTTTAGAGTTTTATTTTTACAGAAGCAGAAGTGTGCCAGCCTCTACTTTCTAGGGTGACTTCTTAGTCAAAGCAACCAGTTAGGCATATGACAAAAGATACAATGGATCTTTTAAGGAATTTCATTAATAAAATATAAATAAAGCATAAATAAATCACTATGAAACATAACAGTTACTTTGCATGTCTAAGCATATCATAAATGGCTTGTAAATCTGATGCTATAGTGTTTATAGCATACTCTAATTTCTAGCACTCTGGGGCAGTCTAAGACAAGATTTTTTTTCAGATCTGAATAGATAGAATGTAAAAGAGACTCATCATCTCAGATGTCCAATTTTCAGTGCTGTCTCCTGTAGTAGAATGGAAACCCATGAATTGTGTAGCGGAGGTTTTCCCTAAAAAGCTTGGAGAGATTAGTTCATCACAGAACAGGACATGAATGAACCTGTCATAGACTAAGGAACCACTTAAACTTTTGTTATAAAATAATATACCTCAAATCCAAAGTCAATTTGAGAGATGCATGATTTGGGACTAACCGTCCTGAATCCTTTCTCTAAATAGGGTATCTACCCTTGGACAGGCAGAGAAAGATTTAATTCATTTATTTGAAACCGCTCTTTATGCTCTATTTCATTATTTAGAACAAGTCCTTTTCAAGTATAAAACCAAATTCTTTTATTTCACTGAAGAGTTTGACCCTGTCTCTCAAGCAGCTAACTGCCTAGCTTCATACCATGTAGGAGATCAACATTTCATCAATATTTCCTTAGCCAGTGAGTTTTAATACTAAAGATAAAAACTTTAATTAAAGAACTACATTGAGGTACAAACAATTATATAGGGTTGCAGAATTATGTTAATTCTCTCAAGCTTAGTGAACTAAGCTACTATAAATCATGGAGGCTGACACTGCTTCTCTCATACATGCACCTGTGGTGAGACTAATCTAACTTCCACACTTGAGCTGGCTCTACAAAATTAAGGGTAATTTTTAAACACAGTTTTCAGATGTTGTAATTAAGGGTGAATAGAGGACCTATGAAGACGTAGTTCTGCTCATAAGAAAATTGACTGAATTCTCCTGCATTCCATTAACCTAGAATGTATCAACATGTAGTTGTGATTCAACTACATAGCAATGCAAAAATATTTTCATTATTTCAGTGACTTCTTTCAAAGGTAGAGATTTCAAAATTATTTTAAAAGTCCTAGGAAGAAATCCTGTAGTGTATGGTAGGTACTTTATATTAGCAGAGTTACAAATACTCACAAATGTGGCTTCATCAAATTACATGATTTTGGATTAAAACCACTAAATCAATAAATTAAAAAATAAAAAAATCTCCAGTGAAATTTATGTCAAATAGTCAGCATTGTTTCCATCTAAACAAGCTATCAAATGAACATAACAAACACACCACAATCTTTACGAGCTTCCATTTACATCTGATTTATTTATGTTTAAAAATGGAGCTTCGTGATATAACTCCATTATGCCCTGAAAGGCATTGATAAGTCAAGAATTCATTGTAAGTAAGAGCAAAACTTCTATTCATTTTTGAAAATTTTTCTGTGAGTTTTAAAATAGTTTTTAGACCTTCATTTTTGAGACTTTCTGACCTCTTAGATTATACATATCTGAAAAACAATGTCATTAAGAAATTTTTTTTTCTTGTCAGTAGTAGAAAGAGGAAAGATTAAAGGGAAAATTCAGTACCCTATGAATTAAGGACTTCAGAAAAGTCTCAGCATAAATGTGAACCCACTAATATTTCCACTAGCAGAATTAGAGTATTAGATGTCCTCCTGTTTGAATATTTTATTGCAGTCGTCTGGAACTTAACTTTAAAAAACATTTGTAGCAGTAGAAAAAGTGTAGAAAATGTCTTTCTACACTTCTACTAGCACCTTCTAAGGAGGTCTTGCACATGTGAGTAGGGAATACTTGCATGAAGAGGTTTTTCAGGGTTTATATTTTCACACATATTAATGACACTTTCAGAGGATCTGTAGTCACCCCATTTAATTGCAGAAACTGACAGATATATGGAACTAAACCTGAAGATAATTTTCTCTTCAAGTTCTCCCCATCTTTCTTCCTCAAAGGAAACTTGAGGATGTCAGAACTGATGAAAGAGATTAAATGGGTTTAGTCTTACTTCTCAGAGCGACTGTTAGGGATTCCAGATTGTACATTCCAATGAAACAAGAAGGTGACAGAATCCTGTCCTTGAGGGATTAATAGATAATTTAAGACTAATTATCCTTCCAATTCACGAGGTTGAAGGAAAAAACACCTTTTAATCAAATAAGGAGAGCTTGATTAGATATTTGACAATGTTCTCTATTGGTTTAGGCTAGATAGTGCCATGAAGAACCTGTAATAATAGAAGACTATGGCAAAGTAAAACACAGCCAAGATCAACATAACACAGAATTCTGATTTTGATTCTAGTCAGAAGCAGATACTAAGAAAAAGATTCAAGAAGCTACCAACGGATAGATGATGGGGGAAAAAGCAGCCTCTTCACTCAGCTGCACCCTGGTTTCCAGCAAATAACCCTGTCCCTGCAGCACAGCAGGTTCCATACTTTGAGATTCAATCTGGCATTGGGGCATCCACAGAGAGTTTGAAGATGGCAGTAAGCTGAGTAGTACAGTTGATAACCCTAGAGGGAAGGGATGCCATCCAGAAGGATCTTGACAGTCTTGAAGAGCAGATTGGTGCTGTGGGTGCACTCAATCCCACTGTCTATGCTATTGATGCAGCTAAACAGTATTTGTCTCTGTATACCCATAAGGAACTCCACTCCTTACTGGTATCCACTTGGGAACTGAGCACTGACCATATCTATTAGGATGCAGATTTCTAGAAAATTTCTCAACCTTCTAACAGTCCGTCCCCCAAAGACACGTTTCCAATTTAGTGGACAAAATGTTGTGAGAGACCATTCCAAAAGCCCTACGGTAATCCAGGTGAATGACTTCTGTAGCTCTTCCCTTGTCCCCTGACACAGTTACTACATTAAAAGGGCACTAAATTAGTGAGGAATAACCTGCTTTTGGTGAAGCCATACTGGCTGTGTCCAGTCACCTCTTTGTCCTCCATATGGCTTGATATATTTTTCAGGAGAATCTGTTCCGTGATCTTACTGGGCACAGAGGTGAAGCTGACTGGTCAGTAGTTCCTAGGGTCCATTTTTAGAAAATGGGCATCATGTTTCCCTTTTTCCATTCTATGGGGACTTTGCCTGACTGTCATGACTTTTGAAACATGATGGAGAGTGACTTGGCAGCAACACTCATCATTTCCCACAGGAACCTGTGGTGCATCTCATTATGTCCCATGGACTTGTTTATTGCTCAGGTTTTTCAGGTGATCTTAAACCTAATCTTCATTGGCCTGTAGTAAACATCAACCTTGAGTTTTCTTTTGCTGGTTTGGCTGCTAATTTTTACCTATAGCTCCTAATGTGTTCATCTCTTGTTTTCAAAGATAATTCTGTGTAGTCAATCTTTTTCTTTTTTACATAAAGGGCAACCCTTCTGGCCCCACTTCTGCATTTCTTGCTTGTCCCTTCCAAATAGTTTATATCCACCAATATCACTACAACAGCCTGATTCATCCCACTGTATACCAGTAATAGTGATTAGATCACAGATTTCTAGATGGACAGGGGCTTTCAACTTCTGTTTGTTCCCCCTGCTGTGTGCATTGGCCCAGAGGCACCTCAGCCAAGCAATTAACACCTTTTTAGAAGAACACACCCTAATTATTTTGAGGCTTTTCACAGGCTCATCAACAGAAACCTGTTTGTTTCTGAAACATAGACAGACCCTAGTTCTTCTCTGGCACTCAAAATTCTGTCCCCTTCTTGTAATTCTGGTTTCAATTTCTCTTTAAAAGTGGGATCAGCTTTTTGTGAAAGACCCCCTCACTCCACTTTATGGGTGAATCCCATCAGATCTCAACAGACCTGGCATCTCAAAGGCAGATCTTTGATTGCTGTAGAAGTCAAAACCTCGAGTATTTGACCAGCGATACAGCCAGGTATCACAAATCCTCCCCTCTGACTGGGAGAATAGAGAAATGTCTGTGCTCCAGATTGTTTTAAGACTGCTCTGACTGACTTATCATATAATCTCTTTTGATTGCTCTAAGTTGCCTCATCACAGTATCACAAGACCCTATGTGGAACAGTAGGAACTCTATGTGGAACAGTAGGTTTCACCAGACTTGGCAGCCTCTTGGTGTAACCCTGAATGCAAGCTCCTAGTAGGCTGCAAATTTCTCTGGGGAAATTCTCTGTATAACAAATAGGTGTTTCGTTGCCTCTCAGTAAGGAGTCTGTAATTACCACTAATAATTTATATCCTTTTCTGGTGACACTGGTTCTAATGCAGATGGGTGTTTGGATCAAATTCTATGGTTGACTTTTCATGTGTCCTCTTTGTTTCTTACATGCTCTTCATTCCTTATTCCCAGATCACTGTAATTGTTACATAGGGTCACTCCAGGGGAAGGGTGAAAGTTCTTCTGTCTTGAGCAAAGACAAGGATCCAGTTCACTTCATCTTATGATTTACTTGTATCTGTCATCTTAAGGTTGAATTTAAACTTCCCTATTTCTTCAGATGTTCTTTAGTAACATTTCATGAGATTTTTTGTGAAACTAATTCTCTGAGAAAATGTTCCTTTTTGCATCAGCCTTTACAACAGAAACTGTTGCACTACAAAATTTCATCAGCCCTACTTAATCTAGTTTAAATAATTGATATAGAAATGTTTTGTACAGCTGTGCGAGATTGAATCAGACCCTAACTTGCTATGCATTTTTTTTCACTCTGTAATCATAATTGGTGATATTTATAAGGAAAATCAGGAGACTTATTTGAAACTGCTTGACACATTCTCTGGTTTTGTATTCATTGACTTCCTCTCTGTATTTCCATCCTTCTGAAATTTAGTCATAAATTAGAAGCACTAAGAAAAATGCAGTGTACGTTTTGATAATTTCTTAAATTTTCTCAAGAAAAACATTATGTGCTTCTGAAAGCATTTGGGTCAAAAGCTTTGGAGAAACTTCCTGGATGGAATTTGTCTGGATTTGTCTCAGGCTGAAGAAATTCAAACCACTTGAATTTTCTACAGTAAATAAAACATCCATCTGAATACTAAAAATGGTGGCTAATGTTACCATTAACATTTTGTTTAATGGAATGGTTAACAAAATATGAAGGACTTGAGGTTCAAAACTCTCACTGCTCCAGACATCTCTAAATTCTATGAATATATATAAATTGCACTGTAAGCTAAACACCTTTCAAATGCAGGGAATTAATAGTAAATAGGGAGCTGTGTACATGCAGGATGCACTAGAGGAAGAGAGGGAGTTGCACTTGCTTGCTTTTAATTCATGGTAGTGCTGTCTTGACTCTAAATCACTACCAACTTTTTTAAGAAGCAGAAAAATTATACACAGCTACTTCTCTTCCTCCTTTGATTGAAACTAAGATTAGGTAATGCTCAAAAGAGAAAGCATTTGTCCAAAGAATTGGGTCACCAACCAAATGTGGGAGAGAGAACTCCATCTGTCACCTTGCTGTAGAGTTTACAGAGCTCATTGCTCACATTCAGACACTGGAACCCAGGAATGTTTAAATCTCTTGATCTTCATTTCTTTAGAGCTCAATTACCATCCCTAAAGATGTGTTAAGTCTGATCTTAAATATACATTGGAATAAATGCATAATGATTGTGAGGTCTTTGGACACTATGATAATAAGTTCCATAAAAATATGAAGTCTACAGAAGTACCTCTGTTATTTTTTCTCCTTACAGTCTCCTGAACTTCATTGATAAATATTAATGCTGTTTTAATACTTAAACATCTTCCACTGTGTGTTCCTTACATTTTCTACATTGGCACCTAAGCTTCCCTTAAGAAATTTTCTAAAGACCTCCCCAGCACATCATCTCAGACCAAGCAACCTACCATTATAACCCATTTTACTGATTCTTCTTCTGTTTTAGTAATAGACACAATATACACTGCAGATGTAATTTGCTTAATGTTGTCTTATAACCATTGTACAGCTGAACAGGAAGAAGCAGAAAACCAGAATTTCTTCTACGCATTCACAATAAAATAATACATTTCTTAGAATTTATTAATAGTAAAGATTTCCAGCACTGTTCTGCCACTAGGCACTTCTTAGGACCTTCCAGTCTATGGAATGACCTGGAAAAAAATATTTTCTTATCAATTGATTCATTTTTTACAACTTTAAAAATTCTTGCCTCTATTTCATAAACATCATTAGAAATGCTAGACCCTGTTTTTGCAGTTTAATGTGTCTGTACAGAAAAAACTTTTCTAGCTCTGTGGATGACAAATCTTTTATTTGTGTCTATATTGTTAGAAAGATTTGTAAGAAGTGTTCATTTCTTCAAAATTAAGTAATAATGATAGCCCAGCTGTTCAAGGATTAGCCAAAATGTTCATGGAGCATAAATTTCACAATACAAAAACCCCTACTGTAATTACTATTTGTTCTTGAACGTTTCTAAATATCTTTACTTATTCTAATACCTGTTAACACAGCAAGTCTAGTATAAAAAAATAGGAGCTAAATATTATATATATTAGAAATATATATAATTGCATGTTTATATTTCATCTATACAATATAACCTATTCTGTGAACTGTGAAAGACTCCTGCACCATTTCCAGCTACCAGCTAGGCAACTTCCTGCATGTCTACAGCTATATCCATATAGATGAACAGCACAGGAACAACTTGGTCTGCACCTTTGTAGCTAAAAAAAGTTAACTTTTCAATTCAAGCACCAGGACAGGATGCTTTGGAGATCATTTTTTTTGATTTCTAAGCTTGTCTTAGTCACTGTGTCAGCCACAGACGTTTTGGTCCAGATTATGCTAAACTGTGTGTTTACCATTAAAGAGTCTCAATAATTTTTCTTAGATTAATTTATTAATGGAGACACACCAGAAGAATATTTTAATGTTCTCATAGCTACTCTGTGAAATTGAAAAATTCAGGAAGCAGAAAAAGAATTGAAATATTGAATCAGTCTTAATAATTAGCTCAGAACAAATCTACAAACAAATTTCATCTCTGAATTGTTTAACTCCACTGGATTGTCTTAGAAAGGGCACAAAACTTAGTTCTAGAGGAGAAGAAACTAGCCAGGAAACATACCTGTTGTGCATCATCAGTACTGGCTCCATCTGAAATGCAGATAGCAAGGCACAGATGCCTTCTTCCCTAACTTACTGACAGATATCTCATAGACCCACTTGTTTTAGGGCAAGCCAAAACTCAATACGATATACAAAGATGTGAAAAATCACTGGCCTTGGAGAAGATGTATTCAGTGATCTTGATAGGACAGAAAAAAAAAGAAGGTAAAAACACAGACTCAGGTCCAAGATAAGAAGCTATGATCGCAGGAAATATAGCCAGGTTTTGCTGAAGTAATACAAAGTGCAAGAAGTGCACTGGTACACAGTCTCAGACAATTAGCAGCAATTAACAGACAATTAATCTGAACACAGAGGAAAGCATTCCTGTGCTGATAGCTGGTCATCCCATACTGGTTTTGAAGATCTCAGGAGCCAGCAGTGAATTGCAGCAAGATCAGCTGATCTACATCTGATTAGTTTCTGCAATGAATTCATTACAGGGAGTGGACAACAAATAGATTCACATGCTTTGGAGATTTTTTGTCTCCCCCACACCTGGTTGTATTACCTGATATCCAGTAGAGCTGCTAAATAAAATCTGCTTAGCTGAACAAATAACAAGATTTGTTAATACAGTTTTTATTTGATTCACTAAAGTGCCTAACATTCTAATAGAATTAGGAATTTCAGCAAAATATGCTGAAGTAAAAATATCTCTGATTAGAAATTGTTGGTTTTAAATTTTCAGCTAAAATAAAAACATAGCAGTGTCTGGAAGGTGAGGATTGACATTTTCCAACTTGTGGTAAAAATATCAGAACAGTAGAACTTTTCACAAAAACACTGCAGTGCCACCATCAATGGTAACCCTAATGAAGCTAAAGAATCAGACAAATCTCATGCTAACAAGATGGTGAAGAATCTAGAGGGGAAGGCTTATGAGGAACTGCTGAGGACAGGAGACTGAGAACTCATCATTGTGTGCAGGGTCTTCACAGGGATAGGCAGAGGGACAGACACCAATCTCTTGTCTCTGGGGACTAGTGACAGGACCCAAGGGAATGGCCTGAAATTGTGTCGGGGAGGCTTAAGTTGGATATTAGGAAAAGGTTCTTCACCCAGATGTTGGTTGGGCACTGGAACAGGTTTCCCAGCAAAGTGGTCACAACACAAAGCCTGGCAGAGTTCTAGAAGAATTTGAACAACTGTGTTCGTGTTCAGGCACATGGTGTGACTCTTGGAGTAGTTCTGTGCAGGGCCAGGAGCTGGACTTTGATGATTCTTGTGAGTGCCTTCCAACTCTGCCTAATCTGTCTATGATTCTCCGAACATATGATACTACGTGTGATACAGAGAAAGACGTGTGATACTGCAGACAATACAGATACATATCATTACATACATACATACAGATACAGAGATTTCCTATGTTCTGCTGGGAAGGAATGCATTATATCCATATGCACTTAAATAATGCACTGTCATAAGAATGGCATAGGCTTGACACAGTCATTCCAATCTGTTTGGCTTGTCCCATATCACACAGATCACCTTTGCTGCAAATGATCTGAAGGAAACCAATACTTGCAGGTAGCTCAACACTGAGCTGAGGCAAGACAAATCATTATTTTAAGTGCAGCTGAAAGCAGAGATCAGTGGATATCTCATGTGGAAGCAGGTCAGAGGATATTCCCAAATTAAAGTCTGGTTGCACTTCTAAGAGATCTCCAGGATTGAGAATGTTTTTTCTTTTACTGCTACTTATACAAAATGTCATTTAAAGGAGATACAAACAGAGAAATCAATGTTGCTAAAGAATATACAAGTGACTACCAGCTTGAACAAATACACATAACCCTAGAGTGGAGCTGAGTGCATCCAAAGAATTCTGTGACTGACCGAGCCTGCTCAAAGACAGAATCATACATATCTCTTTGTCTAGACATACCAGTGACAGATGCCTGAATAAACACAGAAGAACAGAGGCTGGGATTCCATTAGTAGCTCATTTGCACTCTAGAACTAAAGCAGTCTGGCCTGTTGCAGTTCTGCACATCAGAGAATTTAAAAATAGGAATTTTCTACCTTGCAGAAGGGCTGAGGAAAAAAATTAGGGATGAAGTGGATCAATTGAAGTTTGTCACTGTCCTCAGAACAGGGAGCCAAGTACTAGGATTTAGCTTTCAGGGCAGATTTATCATGAAGGATGGTAATCCATGGTTCATAGAACCTCTGGTATCATAAATTTGCATGTAGTATAATGTGAAACTTCTGGCAGGGCACTCACCACTCAGCCTTCCTCTCCTCACTACAGAGACATTCTTCCCATGCATTCCAAAATGCTGAAATTACATCCATTCTTAGGTGTCATTCTGAGAACTGTAATCAGTTTATTTTCTAATACATCAATATAGCATAAGGAAACAGCTATTTTATTACATCTGAATACAGCCAGATAGAGCCATTTTGTGTGTGGATTTCACTTTATTTATATGAATCTTATGGGAAAAACAGTCTCAATTCAGGATGTTTTTCTCTTAATTAAATTATTTTTTGCAAAATATTTAATTATTGATTTTGGTATTGAAGAAAAGAAAACACAACTATTTAAAGAAATATTTAAAACTTTTTTTTCTTCCTCAAGCTCACCTTAAGACAAATTCTTATCCTTTAAAAAGTCTCAACTTCCCTTGCTGTTAATATAGGTATTAAATTAGTAACAAGAAAAAAAGTACATGAACATCACATTCAGTTCAAGCAAGGAATTGTCAACACTTCAGCAGATTGAGCTGACCTCAAACAGATGATGTAGTCCTGAAAACCAAAAATGGAAGAAAATTTATTAGATGCAGGCTGAAAGCCCACCACAGAAAAGGTAAAAATAACCACAGTATAGTATCTATTTGAAACAGTTCGACCAAAAAATTGTGCTCAATCATTTTAAAAACCTGAAAATTAACTATTTTACAATGAACAATGAATATACCAATAGAATAGAGGGGAACACAATTGGCAAATTTAGATTTCTTCAGGATGAATCATCTGGAGCAAAATATTTATTATCCATGTTCACCAGTTAATCTATTCAAGGTGTTATTGAATGGGTGTGTGAAAGAACAAAGAGCAAATAAGTCACTAAAAGCAGTCACTAGTGGACAAAAGTGTAAATAGGCAAAATTCAATAAAACAATTTCTATTCCACCAGTGCCTTCA
Source organism: Urocynchramus pylzowi (assembly GCA_013397555.1). Lineage (NCBI taxonomy): Eukaryota > Metazoa > Chordata > Aves > Passeriformes > Fringillidae > Urocynchramus > Urocynchramus pylzowi. Next base: position 230,695 of record VZRH01006020.1, read on the forward strand.
TAAAGGCAAAGTTCCACATATATACAGTGATAGATCCACAAATTATGTTAAAGATAACTAGTTGGAGTCTCCATATACACTGCAAGAACATTTTAAACACTTGAACTTTAGAATATGAAGTGTATTTTCTATACTTTTAGTGAGAAAAACTTTTTAAAAATTTTATTTAAACTCTGAAAGCAATAAGCAAGAAAGAAAAGCAATTCAAGGAATGACTTTAATTTCAAATACAAAACTAAAAACACTTTAATGGCCAAAACCAATTTTTCTGTAGATAACATAACTAGGAGCAGAGTAGAAAGAGATGAGATAGAAGCTTACAACACCAAATGGAATCTTTCAAGATTTGAAATAAATAAGTGATATTCTTCACAGAACTACCATCTAATGTCACAATCCCTAAGTTTTTATTTTCTGACTGTCCTTAGAGGATAAAAATATTTTTGTTTGCTTGTTTTTAGTGTTCTGCACAGCCTGAGTCCATTCAGGACTAGATATGGGTTTAATTTTATATGCACTCTCTTCCCTCTGCACCAACACACCCAAAATAATATAACCAAGCTTTTCATGTTTTTTCAGATGACAGAGATATATCTGACCAAGAATCCATTCTTATCTGGCTGCTTATTCAACAGACAACCCATATCCATGGCTACATCCTCATACCTAGGGGGGACACATAATTCTCTAGCTATTCACTTTTCGTGTGTATGTTGGCTTTTTCAGATTTTTTTTTTTTTTTTACAACCAGAACCAAGGAGATTTGATTCATTTCCTTGAGCTTAAAAGCTCAGCATTCCAGTATTCCAACATGGAGTGTCTCAGTGAATTGTGCTTACTTTTGTCTCAAGGGTATACATTATATATCAAAGATAGAGCTGAGTTAAATTAATGCGCTGCCATGATTTCCATCATTAGCTTTGTCCACTAATTTGGTTTGTTGACAAATTAAATACTCTGGCTAAGGAGGATAGTACAAAGCCCTTTTTAAAAGAAATCTTGTTGTTAACTCAGTGGTGCATTTCTTTATTGACTAAAACGTGTTACATTCCAAAGCCTCAATGTTTTCTGCAGGACACGAAGTTCTGGCAAACAGAAAAAGCAAATTACTTTCATGTTCTGAATTTTTCTCCCATAGAGTGACTTGTTTGCTCTTCAGAATATCCTTCTTAGTAAATATTTTGCTTTTCCTTTTGTCCCAGATAACCCCACAAAACTGAAATTAGGTTCAATAAACTAATGAATTGAACCTCACACAATTCCATGTTTTTTAGGGTTTCCCTTTTGAGAGTACCAGGTTTTGTTCTATATATAAATAGATATTACTGTCTTCAATGGTGTAATAACTTCATGTTTTCATTTTCTGATGGCAATAAGAAATTTAAAGACACAGGAAAGACTTTGGTTGCTTTGAGTGGAACAAAACGTTGTGTCCCAAAGACAAGAAACAGAAAATCAGAATATTATAATGCAAATATTCTGAGAAGTGAGATGTTTAAATATCTTTTAATAAAGACAGGATTGAATCTGAGTTTTTGAAACCTGTGCAAGAATTCAAATCAGTTCTTATTATTCAAAATTCTTCATAACTAGTTTTTTGAGTTGTAGTCCTTGATAGAAATATTCAGTGACCTCTGTACTCTAGTTTTAAACTATCTGAAATATTAGTTTGATAAATGCACTACCCAGTTATTTAAAAATCAGTCACTTCATTTATTGCACTCACCATAAGAATATCTAAGCAATTAATTATAAAAGAGAGTATCATCAGGACATTTAATACATTGCTACATTAAAATACAAAAGTAGAAGTAATAAATGAAATACTTAAACTGATGAATTAACTTTTAGAATCAAAAGAGTAACTGTCTTTGAAATTTTATTTGTGTTATAAACTCAAACTACATTTTATTACTAATAAATTTTCATAGTCTATGGCTTATCTATGGAACAATAAAATTGTGCAGGGAAACTCTTTCTGAACATTACTATGGGTAATAAATATCACTTGTCTAAGAACGATTGACTATAGCTAGCTAAGAGGAAGGACAGCTCCACTGAAGGAGATTGGAGATAGAGAAAAGCAAGACTGAAAGAACAGTTGAGTTTTCAATTATACCAGAGGATCAGAATCCCAAGTGGACTGAATATTGCTAATTGAAAACACTCTGCAAAAGAGAAAATGGAAAGTTTTGTGGCCTAGAAGTCGTGATCTATAGCGAAAGATAAAAGACATTCTTTTGACAAGAAATGTGTAAGAAGTGGTCTTTTTAAGGCCTGTATTTGTCATACAGGAGAGCTCTCTTTGATTACAAATATCTCTTTAATCTAGAAGATAAAAGGTCCAAATGAACCCAGAGGCTGAAAGGCAGAAAACCTCAGACTACAAAGAAGATGCAATTTTTAAGTAATCAGTGGAATTAACTAATTTAAAAACCCCCAAAAACAACAAGCCAAAACAAAAAAAAAANATTGGGTAAAACAAAGCCTTATCATGACCCATAAAGGATTCTATATAATTTGAAAACTTTCAAAAAGCAGGTTGTGCCTCAGAAGTTTCATGCAAGAATTGTGTGAGAGTCTTCCTTTTGCTTCTAAATGCTTCAGACATGAATCCATCTTAGGGGTTCTTTGGTTTTAATTTTTCAGTAATACAGAATTCCCCCATAAAGTCCTCTTGTAAAAAGACATACCTGACTGGTTTAATTTTTTTAGGAATGCCCTTTAAATCTTAATTATGCTATCTACTGGCAAATGTAAAATGAAAATATTTTTTTAAGATAATTCACAAAGAGAGATTTAAGATCCTTTACATAAGAAGGCTCTGTATTAATACAAATTTAAAACCTTGACTATGATGGAAATGGAAGTGGAAACAGAACTACTCTTATGTCATCCAGAGCAACTCTTATATTCAAAACTATATTTAAACGCTAAAATAGGTGTTAAGGTCTCATTTGGTTTTTACAGATATCCAGACTTCTGTGGCAGAAATGAAACACAAAAAATCTAATTTGTAATGGTTTTGTGAAGTCATCAACCGCAAAACAGGATGTATGGACATGGGTGTTTGCAAAACTGGCCCAAAGGATCAGCAGTGGAAAACTGAGAAATCCAGTTTTAGTGTAAATTTTAACCTTCACTCCTTGAGACGCTGGAGTACATGATGAACACTGCTAATAAAAAGAACCAAGACTCTGAAAGCAAAGCTTCCTTCATTTCTACACACAAATATGGACTGAAATCTCTCTATATATATGCCTTAAAAAGGAATAAATTTATTTGCTTTGTGTCTTGCTTATGAAATAGGTGTGCCTATGCTTACCTACAGAAAGGCTTGCACTTGTGCCTTTGAAATGTTTAGGATTCATCAGAATATTCCAAGCATGTATGAAAGAGTCAATTCCCTTTTAAAATTACCACATCAGAGGCATTATATCATTACCAAAAAAAAAAAAAAAAAATAAAAAAAGTCACTTTAATGTCACCATAAGGTCTTTCCAGAATATTTCTTGATCTTTCCCTGATCTTCTAAAATCAATCATGCACAAAAGTGAACAGGTACCCATGTAATACCACCTATTAGCAACTTTTTTTCTCCACAGGCTGAATATTGCCACCATATAATTCTTATGCTAACATAGACTTTATTTGAATTGTTCTAAACATATATTACAATGTCTAAATCACAGGCCAGAATGTATTTTGATCTGGTATTTTTCTGAATGGTACTGCCTGTAATAAGAAATAATGTTTAATATGTTATTCATGCTGAATAAAATTTGATTGCATCCTTAAAACCTGTGCAAAGCTATTCAATGGTGTTTGCCATTACACCTCTGCACCCACCTCCATTTTAAATAGCATAGAACAGAGAATTTGTCACAAGGGAAAACCACAGGCACCAATGATAATCCACTTGTTTGGGTTTTTTTAAAGGACTGCATTTGGTAGGGTGATTGCTTTGATGGCAACAATAGAGAATCAGAACTCAGATTCAATAATTTAAATTAAAGAAGCATTTAAGCTATTGTCCTAGGATGACTTCATGATGCTTGTATGCCCAATTGTCTGTTCTGTTTATGCTGAATATTGAGTTCTGCACCTTCAAAACTAGATCTGAGAGTGAAGGAGGAAAGAAGGAAAAGCAGTGGAATTTTTTTTTGTGGCTGTATTCAAAACATAGAGATAAGCAGTGTCCTCAGAGTTCTCTGCTCTGCAGACAGACAGGGAGTTTTCCCTTAATGTTTTTGCTGGTTTTTTTCTTGTTAGCTGAGGCCAGAAAGTTTTTTGGGAACTGTTCAGCCATTGTTTGGTCCAGGAACACCAGGACTGTCATCTGAGGGCACCCCAAGTTGCACTGAAAAGGATTCTTACATCCACGAAAAGGATTCTCTCCAGTCCACAGAAGGACTTTCTGAATTTGCCATCTCTTCAGAACAATGAGAGGTTTCATTGTTTAATATTATAAATTTTTTTCATGTTTGTGAGTACTTTGCTTGTTAAATAAACAGTTTTTTCCTCTTCTCTCAAAGGAGATTTTACTCCTGAACCAGTAGGCGGAGGGGCCGCTTGAATTTCTAGGGGTATCTGTTCAGAGATTTTTGCCTTAAATTTGCCCTAAAACAGTACAGTTAAACTTGTATGAAACCTGTTCACTAAAATAAATTCTGCTCTGTGTGCAGAGGAAAGTGCAGAAGAAAAATTGAAAAAACGTAGGTCTCTATAAACAGGCAAGGTTTACTCCAGCTGAAAATATTTTGTAATGTCTTGAGTAATACACTAGTTCAGATGAGAACAGCTCTCACAGACATCAGGCATCATCTTTACCCTGACTTTGTTAAGATCTAGACAAGGTTCACAGGTCAATATTTATCAAAGAGCTACTAGCCTCAAGGTGCTCAGTACTGCAGTGCTTGAGATGTTTGGAATTTGGATCTGGCAGCAAAAACAGTAAGGTCAAGGACAATGTTTCATGTACCTTGTTAGGCTTCCTGCTACATGTTGCCAGAACCAGCATTCAGATGGTTGGAAGGGAACCTTAGACTTATCATAATCACAGCCAAAAGGAAGGACTTCACTGCCAGGAACATGGACTTAAGGACTTGAAAGGTGCTATTAAACACCCCTGTGAAACCGGAACACAGACCCTGCAGCCACACATTTTCTTAGAATCTCATTTTAATAATTTCTCTTTTCTTTTTCTTTTTTCTTTTCTTTTCTTTTCTTTTCTTTTCTTTTCTTTTCTTTTCTTTTCTTTTCTTTTCTTTTCTTTTTTCTT
>VZRH01006020.1:236166-249277 GCA_013397555.1 Urocynchramus pylzowi
TTCCCCATGAAGAATTTCCCAGTGTAGAGACTACACTGTAAGAGGAAGTTCCTATTCAGGGTAAGTAACTATTTAGAAAATTTTATATTTGATGTTGCTGCATTTATTTTTTCATACCAATAAACATGCCTCCACAACTTTCAGGCTTGACATCTTAGTGGCAGTCAGTTCCAGACAGAATACCCTAATATACACAAAAATATGCAGCATTGCCCTGTCATGACATGAGTCAGCAGCTAGTAGTATGCTAATATAATATTAGCATTGATTTTCTAAGCTATTCCAGTAGAATACATTTATAATACATACAACTATTGTCAGCATATGCCAAATCGGCAACATTGCACCAATTTGATCAAGAAAAATGAACAAAATTATAAAATAAATAGAATATGCAACAGCAATATACTTAGGCTTTTTAAAATTTAATTAAATGATCTCACAGCATCTTTCTGTGACCATACCACAGATCTCAGCCACCTAATTCTTAATAGCTTTTCTATTCTTACAAGAATTGTTTAGCTTATGCATGTATTCACATACCACTGCAAATATAAGACAGAATTTCCACATTCTGGAATTAGTTTTTCAGCAAAGTTGACTTGAACTTAAAAACATTGGCAGAGAGATCTTTCATGGTAGGTACCTAGGATTTTTCTGAAATATTGTCCTTTACTACTGTGGTGGGTTGACCTTAACTGGCTGCCAGCTGCCCACCAAGCCACTCTATCCCTTGCCTTCCTGAACAGGACAGAGGGAGAAAATACAACAAAAAGCTCTTGAGTTGAGCTAAGGACAGGATGATCACTCATCAGCTCCTGTCAAGGGCAAAACAGGCTCAAGTTGGTGAATTAATTTAATGTATTGGCAATTAATAAGAGAGAGGATAATAAGAAACAAGGAAAAATCTTAAAATGCCTTCACCCTACCTCTTCTTTCTTCTCAGGCTCAACACCACTCCCAAATTCTCTACCTCCTCCCCCCAGGCAGTCTAAGGTGATGGGGAATAGGATTTGTAGCACTGCACAATCCTTCATGTCTGCCCCTCCTTCTTCAAGCTCTTCCTCTGCTCCAGGACACAGTCCTTCACAAAATTCTCCTACATGGATCTTTCCCAGGGGCTGCAGTTCTTCACATAGTGCTCCAGGACAGTTCCCTTCAGTGGATTGCATCTCTTCTGGAAAAGACTCTTTCCATGTGGGTCCTTCACAGTTCCTCACAGGAGTATACTCCAGGGATGTTTACACAGTGCTGCTTCCTGCAGGACACTTCCACCTGCTCTGGCATGGGGTCATCCACAGGCTGTAGCACAGATACCTGCTCCATGGCATAATCTTCTCCAAAAACTGCAGGGAAATCTTTGCCTGGAGCACCTCCTCTTCCTCCTTCTTCACTGACCTTGGTGTCTGCAGAGTTCCCTCTATAAAATATTAGAAAACAATCACACACAAGGTGATTCTAGATGCTGTCTTCCTGCTTACCAACAGTACTATTTATTGTTGCTTATCGAACAATTTCCCAGTTTTGGGGATGTTCAGGACTTCTTCAAATGATCACATATGAGTTATTTTTCATCTATGGGAAAAAAAAAGTTAAAAATTAAATTTAAAAAACCCTCAAACAAACACAATCCCCATTTCCTGATATTTTAATCATGTCTTCTAGCATTGTGTATGATGAAATATACATTATTCCTAATTTCATAAATCTCAGGACTACAGATTTCCAGAGTACTTTTCTTTTTCAGCAGAAGCTGGTTTTCACTTGCATTATTTTCTTGACTATGTCTTCATTTGGTCTATTTTCTCATTTTGGTTGGTGGGATCAAAAAAAGATACAAGATTAACGACGTAGTCATTAATGACATCATTAGAGTTGATGCATTTATTGAGCTCTTACTACAATAACACAGTTCAATTTTTTTTTTTTAATTACTAATATTGACTCAGAGTTAATTGCTAGATAGGTAGGCTTATTCTTAATTTTCCCATGTGCACTGAGATACTTCCCAGAGCAGAGGAAGGATCCTATGGTTTGATACCTATTTCTAAGAGTATCTTTTTGCCTAGTGACTCTTTTTGCCTAGTGTGTTTTATGCAAAACACACTTAAATAAGAATGCAGAAAGCTGCCTTGCATCTCAGGAAGGGAGGCTTCAAGATAAATTTCCTTTTAAACTGCTAAGTACAGGTTCAATATACTGGATATTGTTAATAACTCCCTGACATAATTAATCCTCTCCACACTCTGTATGTAAAGGTCAAATAATCCAGGAGACAACAATTTTTTTCAGCTAAAGATAATAGGAATTATAATACCTACATCTAGCTGTTTTTTCTTCCCCAAAACCACACAAGAATGGGCAGAACAACTCAGATGCAGAGTATCTTGGAGAACTAAACATGAGGTTATATGGAAATATATGAAGAGCAGAGCAAAATATATCTCTGATCAGGTAGCACAGAACTGTACTGCCTGGCACTTCTGAACATTTGCCGATTTAGCAATTTATGAAGTTAAACCCTACAGTGGAATTCATTAATTTCTATAATGTAAATTATTTCCTCAGAAGTGTATTTCCCATAAGTGAGATGGTTTTGCTGTGGCCATGAATAAATCAAAAATGAAGTAATCTTTATAGGCAGTGCTAAAAAAAAACCTGACTCGGGGGAAATCTGAACGTAAATAACACAGAAAAGTTTACAGAAAAAACACCACACAAACTCATTAAAAATACATTTATATTATGGGGAAAAAAAAGGACTATGTGAAAAAAAAAATCTGCTTAAGCTTAGCATTGCAGATCTGACATTCATTGTATTGATCAAAACCCTGTTTTGTCAGGGAAATGTTTGATAATATAATTTTGACATAAATTCAGTAACCAAGAGGACAAAGAGAAATCCTTAAGGTCTAACATGCAGTTTTGAGGCTTTAATGAAGAAAAGAATGATGACCAACACTTTCTTGAGTGAGTAATGATTTAAAGTATATTTTTCCCTGTGGACCTATCAAGAGGTGCCTTGAAGGTAACCACTAGAGGAAGAAAAATGGTCAGCATTTTCTGAAAGCTCTCTTTTCAGGGTGCTGCAAAAGTGGCATTGCAAATCAAGACACCTCAGCTCATTTTTTAAAATCTATCTGCTCATTCTATACCTATAGGTATCTTTATTTTTACATTTGTATAGGAGGAGGCAAATAGATTCTGTTGCTACTCCTTTGCCTTAAATCAGCTTTCAATTAGCAACCTTCTTTAAAGAAAAAAAAAAGCAGACAAAAATTTTTTATCTTACTTGGAGATAAGTAACAATCCTATTAATTGCATGCCAAGAAGCTCTGTATCTGTGATGGCACTCAAAAACTCCTTCTTCAGGCTTCTGTGGTCACTCCACACATGCCACAGTTCAAAGACTTTAGGTATTGTGTTTGTGCTCAGGAGACTTGATTGGACAAAGAGCAGTAGATGCCCTACATAACACTTCATTATTTGTAGCTCTCACACAAACTGCGGTCTTATTTCTTCTTTTAGTCAAAAAATGCAATAACTAGGATTAAGCATTTTGGAGCAGAGTTCATCTGGTGGTGACCATCAATATCTTCCTTCACTAGCCAAAGTCATACTATATATACATTTCTTTATGTGTACTCAGAGAAGTTTTTTTCAGGGTAAATAGTATACTCTTGCAGTTTGTACAATGGTGGAACCTCACTATCTGATGCTATAGATTTTAACTGCACCTGTCTAAATAAAAGACTAATAAAATGGCATGTGGAGCAAGACTGACAGTACTCTGTTATTAAGACAGCCTAGCACTTCTCTTTAGAATAATCCATTTCTCATGGTTGTAACTACTTTACATTTGTCAATTTTTTTTTTTAAATTTATTATGGCTTGATTTCTTCTGCATGCAGGTATATTTTGTGGAGTTGCAGAATTCTCTGGGACTTGCTCAGGCATCTGACTCCATCAACCAATGACTGAATTCTGTACCACTTGTGTCCCCACACAATGGCTAAGCTGAGGAACACTTCTCTTATAATGGCTTTCCATTAGTCGTCTCCCCGGCCTTTACACAGTCTAGGTACACGATGCTCTCTTAATGAACTGTAATATTTCAAGTGTGCCTTGTCCATTCCTCTGCACTGAATAAAGGAGGAATCTTTAGGAGAAAAATATCATTGTTGTAAAAGAATGAATAGAGAAAAGAAGGCAAAATTAATTGGCCAAGCAACCTTATTCAATATCCTAACTTCTGAGAGCGTGATGTGTCAATCTCAGTACTATTTTTGCAGACATTATATGCAACCTATTTTATATATGTCTAGTTCTGTTTCAATAGTGCCTGAAGCCACAAACTAAAGTGAGATGGAGGTCAATCAACTTTATATATTTCATCTCAATTATGTCACACTATTTTTCCAATAAAAGAAGATGAATACTAGATGTGATTATGTTTTCACATTATATTTGTCTTTGTAACGTTGAAAGCAAAATAATATAATTTCAGAAAGATTTTTACATTATCTGTGGCTGTAAAAAAGTTCAGTTTATTTATGCTTGGTGTTAATTACGAAATGATATATAGTCATATTACCATAATTAGTGGTATTCTGGCATCAAACTTTTCAGTTATTACTCCATTTTTGCAGTAATAATGCCTGTAAGTGTGGTTTCTGATAGGCATATGTAAAGAAACTATAAAGGGTATGGGAGAAAAATCAATGAAATAAATATTTACAGAGGATTAAGTTCTGTAAATTATGCATCTCCTAAAGAACGTAACTTTCCTGTGAAGCATCCTATTGATTTTCTTAGGCTCTTTAACCCTTCTTCTTCTCTAGTAAAAATATTCTCATGAGAAATAGAACACTGCTAAGCTGCAGATATAACTGATCTCTCAGACTACAGCCTTCTTTGGCTCTCTATGGCTATCAAAGAGAACTGGGAAACATGTAAAAAAAGTAGTACTGGAAATACATGTACTTTTCTGAGTACTTTAAGAGTCTTCAGTCTTACTGGTCCTCCTATCCAAGTACCAAGTTTTTGTATAACCAATATTCATAAGATACATAGTATAGGCTTTGGAGAAGGTGAAAAAGAAAGTTGTGACAAACATTTACAGATACAAAACCACCCAAAGAGTCTCACCGCTATATCACAGAATAAATTTGGAATGGGAATATTTCTGGGGCACAAAGAGCTCTTATAATGTCAACTGTCAAAATTATCCCACTAGTAAATATAATATAATATAATATAATATAATATAATATAATATAATATAATATATATATCAGCTTCCAGGGGTCGTGTCCTCAAATCTGGCCAACAGTAGACACTTACAGATGAGTAAGAATAGAGTGAGTGTGCATTGTACTTTTAAAAATTACCTCACCTGCCTATGAACTTCTTCAACCAAATTTAATTTCCCCATACGTCGTAACACTCAAAGGATTTGTCTTTCATGAATTTGTGCAGTTTTTCCTAGCACCAACATAAATTTTTATCAGTCATTATATCCCTGGCAAAGACTGATGAAAGACTCTGGAAAAGAGAGCATTAGAAGATTTGTCGTCTAGAAGTCTTTATCCATACAGAAAGATAAGAGCATTTGTACTGTTTGCACAAAGAGTCACCTCTTTCTACATGTGTTGAACCTGGTTCACTAAGCTCATTGAATTGCCCCTTTTGTTAGAAGAAAGAATGAACAATCAATTTATATCTATAGTATTTTTGCTGGGGGCTTTTCATCATGCATGAGCTGTGCTTCTCTATCACACCCTCCTCTTCAGTTATTTCTGCTCCCAGATGAGTCTTGCATAATTTCACTGTCCTTTATACATAAATCATCCCATATCTCTCAACATCCTCACTCAAAATCTTATACACTCTTCTATGTCCAGGCAGATTCCACAGAACTGGCTACATAATGTAACCTGTCATAGGAAATATATTTGAGCATGGTTACCCATGTCTACCTCAAGAGGCACATCCTGGTACCCTTCCAGTATGTTCTCTTTAGTCATTAAGGTAAAAATGGTGTTAACATGATCCAGTTTTAGTACACTAGCAATAAATCAACCCTCAATGTATTCTAACATTGGATATAGCAAACAGAGAAAAATACTGTGACAAACTTTGGAGAAAGGGTTTTCTTTCCTCACTATGGCCTCCTTTCCCTTTGGGGTCTCACTGATACCCTATAGCTCTGCTTCCTGAATGTCATGCTAGCTGAAAAGCATTTGGAAAAGTCAGCTAAAACACTTGGAACAGAGCCTTGGACTGTATAAATCTGGAGGCTCGGTTTGCTCATTTTCAATTGCTGTGAAATTTCCTTGTCTGACCTTGAATCAAAGAGTACATGTCTAGGTAAATTCACAGCCCATAAGTGAGAGGTCTAAGCTCTTTACAGCTAGTTGATACAGCTGCTTGTTTCCAAAGGGGAAAGCATCTAATCCAGAAGTGATTATATCTACAAGGTCTGCACAACGCAGTTTTGCAAGGTGCCAAAATCCATGTATGGACAGCTTGTGCTTCTATACATACCTTCTTTTCTGCCAGTGAGACTCCAGAAATGAATCAATAAATACCTATGATCAGTGATATCTAAGCATATCTTTGATATTTGTTTTGACTTCCTTAACCAGTGTTTTGAGCTGCCAGGAAGCCAGACAGACACACCAGAACAGTGCTAAGTCTGACCTAAAGCCCTGTGAAGAATTGCTATCCTATTTACTACCGTTTTGTCACTTCCACTTCAGAGAAGGTTTGATTTAAGACAGTTAAGTCACACCTGCTTGCCAAAGACAACATCAGCCATCCCTAAATTTCTTTCTCAATCTAATAATACCAATAGGAAACTCACCCCAGACCAATTCACCAGAAGCTAATCTATGTATCATTAGAAAAGCTGAGAGCTGATTTATATTCTTTGTATACCAAAGTGAAGAAAAAGCAGATAACAAGCCTAGTATTTTGTGCAAATTCCTATTTGGAGTTTTACTTCTTATTCTGTACTGAAACTAGAATTGGCACTCTTCTTGCCCCCAGCTGCTATACAGAGTTCATGTGCTCTATCAGTATGAAGGTTGATAGGAGCCACTTTTTATTTCTTCTTTTAAAAGGAGGAGATCTAACTTCATTGGTCACATGAAGATCCACAGAAAAGGTAGATAACAGTTCTTTAAATTCAGACATATCTGTGAAATTATGAGCCCAGTAGGGGGGGTAAACTGAACACCAACACTATTGCATACCCATGACTTCCATAGAATATACACCACTCCTGGTCAAATTCAGAGAGTCATAGAATCATAGAATGACTGGCAAGGGACCTTAAAGATCATCAAGTTCCTATTCCCCTCCCTTTCACTAGACCATTCCAGTCCTGTAAGAGATGTTAGCACACCTTCAACCATTAACTCCACACATGCTCAGGACCTCTAAAAAATGTCATCTGTTTATCTGTAATGGGGAACTGATATTTGTGTTTCCATTTCTGATAAAGCGTTGGTCTAGTCAATGTGTCATTCTCCAGGTGTGGATCCATAAAAAAGATCTTTTTTTCTCTATCTAAAACAAACTGCAGCACATGGGAGAGGGTGAAGTCCCCTCCTTTGTGAGAGCAGCCTGTCCCTATGTCCATTTTACAGATATCCCTTAGTCAATGAATCTGCATATGCCTACTGTTTCCTTTGGTAACACGTGACTAAAATTTAATGGAGCTGTGAACATGTGCCAGAGAAACAATAAAAATATTCTTTCCTGTTAGGCTCACAGCAAAAATGTGTTCTTATTCAGGTTCAGGAGCTAATTAATAGCAGAATATATTTAAATACAGTAAGTTGCTGTACATGCTTTGGAATTCAATGAAACCTAATAAGCAAAATCAGGCTCTTTTATGTAAACTAATCACTTATGGTTAAGCTCGCTTTGTAACACCTTGACTGCATTGTTCCACAGACAATTGCTCCTTTCAGTGTAGGCAATATTTCTCAACTCTCACATACCATAAATCTTATTTTCTTCTCATTCTGTCAGTTTTATTTTAAACAATTGTACTGAAGTGTGCACCACAATTCACATGCCATGTATTACCTCCTATCAACAGCTGCTTCCTACTTTCCAGTTTCAGTTTCATATTTATGTATCTTGTCAGCTGGGAAAACAAATACTTTGAAATCTCTTCCACACTAAGAGCACAAGACTATATTGGATAATGCTGTCAGTAGTATCTTGGGATTTTTGACATGGATTTTATTGACCAACACCAGCACAGTTGTTAATTATTTTGATAACTAATATTAGATCATTTTTCTGAGGTCTAACGAAACATCTTTACACATTATTACAGAATGTTTACTTTGAAGTACTGCAATCGCTGCTAAGGGTAGCTTGTTACATACTGAATTGTTTTTATTGGTTTATGATGGAATGTTCATGTTTCTTATTTGCCTTTCCCTGTTGAATAAAATTCTGTATAGATTAATATTGACCTGAACAACATCCAGAAAATTAATTAGACTTACAGAAAATAACTTCCATTTAAGGACTTAGCAGGCTTTAGGGATCACTAGGGAGAAAATTAAAATACTCCACCTCATAGTTGTTCAGAATTATATTTCAAAAGGCTGCAATTCCCTGTGACATGCATGGGAAAATGACTAAGCCCTCAAAACTAGGGAGCAGCCATGTTCATAGTACAGTTATGGAAGAGAAGTCAAGAACCCACTTTTCCTGAACTAATGCTCCTGTAATAATAATAATAAATGCTCTCCTTGATGCAAGAAAGCAGTACCTTAGTGGTTAACACCTTAGGGAGGTTTCACTATTTTTGTATATGTTGTACATGTGTTATAAGGCATAAGCAAGATCATGAGGCAGAAAGGTAGATAGATTGTTTTATTATGTGTGCTGAGTTTGTAATCTCATCATAGAAGGCTATGAGTTTGATCAAGTATTTCCCTTTCATAAACTCATGCTGATTTCTTCAAACCACCTTCTTGTCTTTAATATGTTTTGAACCAGTTATCAGTTCATTCTGCTCTTATTTTAATGGTGTGTTTTTCTCACACAGTCCCACTCTACAGAAAAATACTGTGCCAGAATCAGTAGTTGTTTGCTAAAACCTGATCGAGGTATACAGGAAGATCCAGCTTTTGTACAGCTTTTCATCATAACACACTTTGATTTAGTTTGGGTTTTCTGGGGAGTTGGGTGTTCAACAAGCAACAGAAAAGGAAAAATATATAGATCTAATCAGACAAGTTAGCAGCCAACTGACACCCACATTTTCAGTGTCCATCTTTTGCCTTACTTGGCAGTTACTTTCTGCTTTTCACAGTTTCATCATCTAGTAGAATAGGAGTTGAAACTACGACATTTAGTAACAAACAGTTCTATGGGGACATACAAGTAAAATTCTCATCTTGTTAGCCAGCACAGAATTTGCATGAAAAACATCTGGCCATTCTTTTTCTACCAATTTCTGATTTATGAAAATCCAGACTGTAAACAGGTAGATGCCATGAAAATGATTGTGACTTCATTTGGATCTAAATGCTATCTGCTCTTCACAGTTAGTCTTTAAAGAATATATAAAAAAAGGTAGCTTGCATCTAACAGGGGATAAATTTTATGATCCCACATTTCCATTAAAGTTCAGAATGCTCTGTAGCTTACAATTTCTGTTACTTTTAAGTATCATCTTTTAACTGATTTAGTAATCAATATATCTCTTAAATGTCTGCTAGATTGGTGAATTTAATAACCTGATAGGTCTTTAACACCTCTTTTGGACAAAGATGAAAAACTGGTCCAAACAACTGTAGGTTAGAAGCACCAGACAATGTATTGCTGTAGTTGAAATGGTGTTTCTTTGAAGTTTAAATTCTTCTTTTGATTGTATATCAAACACTAATTTATTGTTTACAAGTTTGCTATTAAAACTCTGCATTTTCAGTCATGAAAATAATGAGTGATAAAACACTGATGCCATTCTTCTGAAAGAACATTTATTAAAAATTCAACATGTGGCATCGCTGATGGAATTTCCTGCCCTTGCCAATCCTCCTACTCCTACTGTTTAAGTCAAATGATAACCAAATTTCTGCCTAATATTATATGAACATTCAGATTTTTTTTTTCATTTATGTAAAAAGAAGGCTATTAATCTATTAAGACTATAATCTCTACTTAAGTGTTTAAAGTGATGGTGAATGGAGAACCTCTTGTGGTAACACCTTCCCATTATTATTTACTGTCATTACTTTTTTTTTTTTATTTGCCAGTGTGAGTGTTTGCAGCTCTAGTTTCTGGTCATTGGAATTGAGAAGCTACTCAAGTAATTTCTAAGTGCATCAGTAGCAATAGAATAATAGAGTACACTGAGCTGGATGTGATCCAAGAGAATTACTGAGTCCAAACTCTGGCTCTACCCAGTGCAATCTAAGGGTTAAACTGTTTATCTAAGAGGATTATCCAAATGCTTCTTGAACACTGACAGGCCTGGTGCCATGACCAGTTCCTTGAGAAGCTTCTTACAGTGCTTGACTACCCTCTCAGTGAAGAACTTTTTCATAGTATCCAATATGAAAACTCCCAATGCAGCTTGATACCATTTCCATGTGCCCTGTCAGCGTTCACCTTCAGCACCTTCCTCTCTATTCCCTCTCAAGAGAAAGCTGTAGAAAGCAGTAAGTTCAGTTTGTCATCAACTGATTCTGATGACAGTTATAATGTAATTCTGGCATATCACAGTCATATCTAGGAAAAAAAAGTGAGCCTTGGAGAGCTTTTCTTATAACCTCCCTTTACCAAGATTACCATTTCAGCATAATTTTTCTAGTCTTTTTTTGCAAGTGGTTCTTTATATGACTTAAAGTTTCAACAACTTTTATACTTTGTATAATATTTATAAAAAACAGTTGCAGTAGAGCTATATTCTTTGAAAGCAATTTACAATTAATTTATTAGAAAAGGGAAAAATTAATAAGTTTTTTTTTAATAAATCCCAGATTCATCTTCTCCATAATTTTGCCAGGCATCAGTAGCCCTTACAGGGTGCTTTGCACAAGTATAAATTTTCTTTGTTGATCTACTCTTGAATTCTTTTTTTTCTGATACTCTTTTATGATCAAAATTGGATATCACCTTCTAGTATTAGTCTCATTAAATGCCTTTATTTTGTTTGTGTGGCAAGGTTTTGGTAGTGGAGGAGGCTGCAGGATTGGCCTGTGAGAAGAGATCAGGGACTGCCCCCATGTTGAATCGAGCCTATTCTAACTGGCTCCAAATGGACCTGCTTCTGGCCAAAAAAAAGCAGGACCCATCAGTCAAGTTGGTTCTTTCTCTGCTGTAATGTTTTGAAGAAAGGGTGAAAAAGTGCTGTGCAACACCTGAGAGAGACATAGACTGAAAAAAAACCTGAGAGAAAACAGCCCTGTGGACACCGTCAGTGGAGAAGGAAGTTCTCTAGGCACACAGAGAGATTTCCCTGTAGAGAAAACCATGGGAAGCAGGTTTGTTCCCCTGCAGCCCATGAAGGAACAGGCAGGAGCAGATATCCACACTACAGCACATAGGGAACCACATGTCAACAAAGGTGACATGCCCTGAAGGAAGCTGCAGACTGTAGAGAGCCCACACTGAGGCAGGCTTCTAGACTCATCTGTGGGCCCATGGAAAGAAGCCTCCTGTAGAGCAGGAGTCAGATTTTAGTCAGAAAATTGCTTCAGAGAACGATGAAAACGTGAATTTCAGTTGATTTTTTGAGAGACCAAGTAAATGGAATTTTCTGCATTTCCAATTGTATTTAATGCCTCTGTCATTACACTGACTACAGGTGAGAAAAGTCTAGGTCCACTTCCTGTACTGTCTCTTGTCAGGTATTTATATACACTGATAGAGCTCCCCTGAGCCTTCCCCATATGAAATAATGCCAGCTCACTCAGACCCCTTTTGCGTGGCAGATGCTCCAGTCCCCAAACCATTTTATAGACAACAGCTTCTGGCTCGGTGCTGAAGCAGACAGGAGCCTGTGTGCAGCTACATCTCTGGTCCAACCTGTTTCTCTTACCAGCAACAGAGGTAGCTCTGAAATCAGTGCTGAGTACATGAGGAGACATCTGGCTGTCTGTAGAAGTGGTTTTCTAGCTGCACTGGACAGGCAGCCACACACAAGTTGAGTGGGTGCTCGGGCAGGAAGCACAGAACCCTGGACAGGGTCATGGCAGGGATTGTGATGACAGGGCTGGAAGCAGGGCTCTCAGGCAGGAATGCAGAGCCAAAGCAGACAGGAACACAGGAGGCAGGACAGGCGACGGGGTAGGGCAGGACACAGGCTACACATGAGGCTCAGAGGTCAGCTGGTGTCCTGCCAAGCGCCCAGCCAGAGGGAGGGTGAGTAAGTGAGGGTGAGCAAGGGCCAGCAAAGGCAGAAGAGTCAAAAAGCAGGCTGCAGCCAGAGCAAAAGGGACAAAACCAGGCTAGAGCCAGGGCAAGAAGCAAAAGGAACACAGACAAGATCCCAGAGCTTGTGACACTGTTCCTTTATACCCCCAGGCTTCTTCCAGGGTCTGCCTGCTGAAAGGAGACCACTGGTCCAGTCCAATGTTCCACTGCAATCCATTGGGGGAGTCCTTTTGCATCTGAGAGGAGAACATCTCTGGCAGGTACAGTGTCCTTGGTGGTCTCCTGCTGACTGCCTGTCCCATGTGAGATATGAAATGGTTCCAGGCACAGTGACCCCCCGAAACAGGGCTCTGCCCTGGTTTCTCCCAGTTGCCTCCTGCAGGTAGCACACGTGTAGCCCCTCCCCCACATCCCTCTGATAAACAGTGTTGAGACATAAATCAAAATTAAATTGGCTCCTCACAGCAACATTTAAAACCCAGTTTAGGGAGCCTCTGAACTTTGAACACAAGGCTCTAAAGTCCATGCCAAAAAGTGCTCAAGAAATGCTAACATCTTTGGGAGCTCACCTGGAGACCCTTTTCCAACAATCTGAGTTTCAATAATTAAATTCTCAAGGCTTTCTGAAAAATAGTTTCTTTGAAGGAGTCTCAAATTGTATATCAGAATCCATCTTTCCTTCCAAAATTTGGAAGGAAAA